>JAPYZJ010000695.1:0-97024 GCA_030522765.1 Ophioninae sp. B BG-2022a
ATCGGAAATTTTCTGCTGATTACGAATATGCCCGAGTTTTTGCCGAAAGTGCAAAATTAGACTGGGAAAATGCGAAAAACCTTTCTAGAATATTTTTTCCACGTTTTCCTCTAGAAATGGAGAGTTAAATGCGAATTAAATTGTGGATTTGTCTTCAAGGTATAAAAATACATCGTAATCGTAACTTCCTATTTCACGGTTGACATTCTTACCTGGGACACCCTGTGTACACATAGAGCGAGGTATACTTATAGGTAGGTGTACACCGGTATACCACACTTTGGATCGTTCCCCTCGTCGCGAAGATCGGAAACTGAAGTAGAAAGCATGTCGGTTGCTGACTCTACGTACAGCCGTTTCCTAATTTGGCATAAATCACATACGATACACCGACACACGCGCGTTTCCATTCCATAAAATAAATATGGATAAATTTTCATAGCTCACTATGTTTATTTCGAGGACATTCAGCTTGTATTTCCAGACAACTGGCTCAAAACAAAAAGGATTTCGAGCAGGATACGGATATTGTAACACTCGGTGCCCCGTTGACTTCGATTTTCTTTCGTTCCTTATCGCTCAACACGAAATTCGAATACGAATGTGATGTAGGGACTTGAAGTTCGCATCGTTGCTACGCAACGAAATTTCTTTTCTGATTTTTTTATTTCCTTAGATTTATTATTTAGCGAAAATTATTTTTTCATATTTAAATTCTAGATTATTACAATAAAGTAAAAAATAATGATTCTCGTTGCGGCGCAACGTTGCGAACTTCAACCTCATTGTGATGTGCACTACGGATTGAGGTAGTACTAGCCGATTGACTAGTCAACAGCATATCTATAAATTTTTTACTTCGATAATAGAAAAATACATTTTAGCAAAAAATAATATGGGGTGGGGTAGGAAATCCGAACTTCGATTGTCCAGAAAGCTCAAAATTCCGAATTTGAATTTACCCAAACTACAAATTTCGTAAATTTTTGGCTTTGTTTGGGTTTGTTTAAAATGAAGGGTTTAAAATCAAACTAACCAACCCAAACAAACGCAAACAAATTTCGTAAACCTTCACGAAATTTTTAATTTCGGACTATTAAAATTCAGAATTTTGAGCCATCTGGTCAATCGAAGTTCGGGTTTCCTACCCCAACCCAATATTTATCATAAGAAAGTAATTATTAGAGAAGTATTGGTAATAAACGTTCTCAATTATTATCATAAAAATGAAGTACTAATATAGCAATCAGCTTGACTCAAATGGTCTTATCAACCGCCATTTCATAAACCTGGTCGCGAAAAAAGTACGAACGTGGTTTGTTTAACGTGAAAGTACGTGTGTGTAATGGCTGTATGTCGACCAGCAAAAGCAATAATTAATCACTTCAATCGGTAATATCTGCTTGAAATATCCGATAGTCTATATTTTTTACGAAACAGATGTCATCGTGACAGTTTTCTTGACATTTTATGAATTAATTAATGTCGTATTTTATCGGCAAGGTATGCTGAATTTTCGTGGACGTAATTCGGAATTCCTGTATTACGAGTATACAAAAAAGTCAATTTTGTTTCTAATGAGGAAATTCATGCACGTACTACCTTAACGCGGTCTTCCTTCTTGGAACCCGACGAATAGGTTTTTTCGAATTCGTGGTGACGAAATTTAAGCGTTTGGGTTAAGAATTCTATTCAAACACTTTTTAAATTCTTATTTTGTGTTTGGCGACTTGAACTTGGGGATGTATCGGAACAGTAATGAATAATATTGAAGTTTGTAGAGTTGAGAAGCAATGAAAATCGTTTTTGTTTTTTTATTTTCGAAATACTTCAGCAAAGCACAGAAAATTAATTTTCCAGCAGCATTTTTGTAAATTCCAAATTCTTCGTAATAAATGAATAAAATAAATCAAATAAAAAACAATCGTTGTACTTGAATGATTATTTTGTTAAATTTATATTATATTTCGATGGAGGCTTCGACGTCATGCTTTAACAAGAATGCCGTATAATCTCAGGATAATCAGCATCTCGCATTATGAGGTTGAAGTTCGCAACGTTGCCCCGCAACGAAAATCATTATATTTTAATTTCTCTATTTCTTTTTCACTGTAATCCTAATTAAAATACCTCAACGCCAAATAATAGATCGAAGGAAATTAAAAAAAAAAGGAAAAAAATTCTGTTGCGTCGCAACGATGCGAACTTCAAGTCCATCTCGCATTTCAAAATTACGTTCAACATAAATCCTTCAATACTAATAAAAAATATATAAATTCCTAAATGCATTTTTTCAAACTTTTACGCGTAGATTCGTGCAAATGAAAAGTCAACTTTACATTAACACTCATGTTGCGACGTATGCATCATATTGACTAATGATTTTATTCAAAACCTATAAGTATGATTGATATGTTTTGACTGCTAATATAATTGTGTATATTACTAAAAAGAGAACAACACACAATTTTAAATAATATTATATAAAAGAGATTCGGAATATATTTTATATAATATTATTTTATATAATATTATTTTATATAAATAAATATAAATATTTAACTATTTAATATAACTCTTTTATATAATATTATTTTATATAAATAATATTATATAAAAGAGATATAAAATAGAGTTTTATTTGCATAACTTATTATAAAGTTTTTTACAAAATCTCTTCCTTTTTTTTTACATTCAATCTTATACACTAGCTTACACCTAGCTTCTTACATCTAAAATTCTAATCCTCGCATCTTTTTCCTCAAAAAAGAGATTTTAATAATATTATATAAGAGAGAAAAGGGGATAAAAATAGTAATCTAGGGTTAAAAATCGTTGCGTTCCAGGGATACTCGAACGTCGCACTGACCCGTACTCATCAGGAGTACCGGAAGTGCGGTTTGACAAACGGAGAAAAACGAAATAGTAAATAGGATAGAGCCATCGCGATTGGTGAAATATTATCGTCCCACTTGCCAACATCGTTCAGATTTAAATTGAACGAATAATTGAGTCACGAGTGGGGCATCGCAAGGGATAACTGTGGAGAGAGTGAGAAAGGAAAGGGCACGAGAGAGAGAGAGAGAGAGAGAGATAAATAGAAAGAGAGAAGAGAGGTAGAGACAGTCGTGATCGATTAGTCGAACCTGTACAGAACCGACCCGATATTTCCTCTTCGCGAGCTTTCCACGTTCCATTTCCCCGTGGCGAAATTAAACGCAGAACTCGAGTGTGTCGAGGAATGGAAAAAAAAAAGAAAGAAATAAAAAGAATGAGGTAAACTCGTTGATTTTGTTGATAAAATTGTCGGAGCGAGGAAAAGCGTGGTGATCGATATCGGAATCGCATAATGGACTTTCGCGAGCCTACTTCGGTGCATCGCTTGTCTGGCTTTGCGTTCGATGTTTGGAAAAAAAGGAAAAAAAAAAAACAACAATACGAAACTGAATTATGGGTCTTCAAGTGGATACGAATAGGCACTTGCAAAGCTAGTCCACGCCTGTGTATTATATATATATATATATATATATATATTTACTCGCCAGTTAGGGATTCGTATAATCTTTTTTTAAACGAGGGCGTAGCCGATGCTTCATCCGTCCTCGTTTTAAACCGTGATGTATACCAAAGCACTCTTTAGCGAGTCGTCGCGAATTAGTGACTCGACGGATTGGCTTCGCCTCACCTCTACGTTTCTCGCATCTCGCACTTTTTTTTTTTTTTCAACTCCCACAACGTCGTAACGTTGTGCATTGCGATGGACACGTTGGGACTTTTGGACCTAACGTTGGCAATTGATAATTGCGAGCGTTTGAAATGTCAATTTATGGGTTTTAGAAATCGTTAAAAGATAGATAGTTGTTCGGTAGTTCCTCGATCCTGATGAACGCAAAAGGGGTTTCATTGTTATTCTTTGCGGTGGTCTTGAATTTTGCATTGGGATGCAACGCATTTTTTTTTTTCGTTCCCGAAATCCTTTACAGCGAATTTAAGCTGCGATTATAAATCATAAATTTTAAATAATAAATTTAAATCATACATTTTTAATAATAAGTTTAAATCATAAAATTTAATAATAAATTTAAATCATAAAATTTAATAATAAATTTAAATCATACATTTTTAATAATAAATTTAAATCATAAATTTTTAATAATAAATTTAAATTTATTTAAATATTTTCGAACATTCTTCATCAGCGATTTACGATCAACCTGAAACGCAAGCTTTGGGTAATCGTGAATAAAGAGAAAAAAAACAGTCGGTATTCGCCAACGATGCGAACTTCAAATTCACGAAATCATTATTTTCCCTGGGTTTCAACGAAGCAAACTCCAACGTCATTTTTAATGACGCTATGGCTTAACGTCTCATCAATTTTTTTTGTGTGTGTTTTTTTTTGTAATCTTCAAGTCGAACCGTCCGGAGTGTCACATCTACCTTTTCACCCCCTCGTTCCGGATGATCTATTTCCGTTCGATCCGAATGCGCAGAGAGGCGGTACGTCCTTGCCTCGTGATCACATATAGGGACCGGAGAAACGAGAAACATCGAGGCTTGTCGCAGAGTCAAGCCTTTAATCGCGTTACGAAAGCCCAGCCGCCTAATCCCGGACAATATTGTCGACACCGCAGAATTAAATCGTTGTTTCGGTCGGTGGTCATCAAACGTTTGTAATACATACTCTCATGTCCCAATGGTGGCTCGTGTCACTTTTGTTCGTATATTTTTTTCGCTTCGTTGAATTCACGCTCGATCCAATTTGTGCACGTGGTCTTTTCTGGACTTCCCGTTCTTCGCGTCTTCGCTCGACTAGCAAAAATATGATATTAATCTTGCGGCGAAAGAACACGCGATCGCGAATTGCACGGACAACAAAAAAAACAAACCATCGCTTTCCGTACCATCCCGGGGAACGACTAGATTCGTCCAACGGGGAAAAATTGAGATTCGAAAAACGTCATTGGAATTTTTGACTTTTCGTTTGGTCTTTTAAACTCCTAGTTTGTTTAGCTAAAACAGCTGATTCGAAGCTGAATGGACATTGAAGAAATTACAAAGTACTTGAAAATTGGAGAAACGATTGTTTTTTTTTATGGAAAAATAATACATGAATTATTTGAAAATTTTTCACTTCAATTTACTAGTCATAAATATATTAATTGAACACGGTCGATTGTGGGAAAACAATTTCTACAGAATCAGTATAGTTCGTCAATATATTTATAAAATAGCGAAAAATCGATTTTAACGATAAATTAATCACCCATATTTAGAAAACTAAAAATATATCAAGTTTTTTTTAGTAATTATTCATAATAATATTACTTGATCGTATCAATTAAATATCGAAGTTGAAACTGTTTTGCTGGCCAGCTGGAACAAATGTACATTCGCTGACGAAACTTCAGTGAAGCACGTGCCAATATCCTCAAATTTGATAGCAATTATTATGGAAAATGGAAAAATTCACGTTTCCGAGTAAAAATGTATTATTAAATAATCTATTAAGGCTAAACATGTACGAAATGATCTAAAAGTGCAAATCCACGATTTTCAGATTCTGGACGAATTTCTTCATCCAAAAGTCCATCCTCGAATTTTGTAATTCCAAGTGTGAGCTTTCCGAGTCCTTTTTTCAGTATTGGTTTGACATTTGGTTTGGCCAAGTTCGCTTTTGAGCGATGAACGATTGCTCGAAGAGCCGGAATTGTATTCGTCATCCCATCGATGGGAATGCTCAAGGATTCCCGTGTTTGTCATCCGGCTGTTTGAAAAGCTCGAAATGTTCTATATTCGTCTCCCTATCGTTTCGAAGGCTCGGAAATATTCGATGTGAAAATATTTGATGACGTCAGAACGCGCGAATGCTCCGAAAATCGTGAAATTCCGTTGACGTGGTTGATCGTCGTTGAATGGCGCGATTGGAAAAGACAACAGCGGGCCTTCGTTACACCGCGTTGGTGGACTTTCAAGCGAGAAAGCGAAACACGAAAACACGAGTGACCAAACAGTCCGTAACGCACTTAACAAACGAGGGTCGTTGGGGAATGCACTAGCCGGATCAATCGTTGTATGTATTTTTCATTGGGATAAAAATAAATTGGCGCCCCTCGTTCATTCGTTTCGTAACGTTATCGTCTGCGGTTCGATCATCTGGTTTGATCTAGACGAAAAGAGACCGTGAGAGAAAGAGAGAAAGAGGGATAGCGACGAGAAAAAAAAAAGTAGATTGGATGACCATTTCGAAGCGAGGTTTTTGTCGCATTTCGTTCTAAAAGGTCGAACACTCTATTTTCTCGTGTCTCGTTGCAACGTCACGCGCAATCCGATTTCCTAATAAATGTATTTTCCAAAATGATGTTTTTTTTTGCGATTCCAAAAAAAATATGTATTTTCGTTTTCCTACATCATCTTCGATCATTCGAGTGCGAATGAGAAATCTTCTTGGATCTTACATCGTCGATTCTTTTTTTTTTCTCTCGTCATTCAAGATTTGGATGAAGTTTGAACGGACGGAATTTTCATTTTGCAGCAACGCGATGCATCGGAGACTGGGTCACAGCAGTTATGATGGCAAAATTGCCGGACTCTACGATCTCGAAGAGACCCTCGGTCGTGGCCATTTTGCCGTTGTCAAACTCGCGAGGCATGTATTCACGGGTGAAAAAGTCGCGGTTAAAGTCATCGACAAGAGCAAACTCGACGAAGTCTCCAGAGCTCATCTCTTCCAGGAGGTAATATTATTTTTATTTTTTTAATTCGGGGCGTTCTCAAAAAACGGAGATTCCTAAAAAATCGAATATATTTTTTAATCGTTCCCACGAGCGTCTCGAAAACGAACATAAATTTTGGATTTTCCATCGCAATTGCAAAAAATCCATAATTTTCTGAATGAGGACAAAAATCTAGCATCGTACACGAAGAGAAATCTTCGAAGGAACCATTATATGGGTGGTAATATATAATAATAATAATAATCATCATTTTTATGATAAATTATCTTGAAGGCTTTTAAGTAAAATTATTATTATTATTATTTTTAGGATAATAACAATTATATTAATCTAACTAAATAATATATAATAATAATAATAATAACTTTTATGGTAAATTATCTTGAAAAGTTTGAAATTATCTGAAAAATCATAATTTAACTTAAAAAAGTTAATGATTTTTATTATTTTAAGGATAATGATAATTATTTTTGTGTAATTAAGTAACAGTCGATAGTAATATATTATATAGTATGGTTAATAATCGGGTAAAGTGACCTTATCAAAATAATTGGTCAGGCGTTTTGGCACCCCAGCTATATATCGAAAACCATCGTTTGAGCGGTAAAAAATCTTAAAATTGTTCGTTTCAGGTGAGATGCATGAAACTCGTGCAGCATCCAAACGTTGTCCGGCTTTACGAGGTCATAGACACACAAACGAAGCTCTATTTGATTCTCGAGCTCGGCGATGGCGGTGATCTCTATGATTACATCATGCGTCACGACAGCGGTCTCTCGGAAGAGGTGCGGGATTATAGAAAATTAACAATGAAATGGATGAATCCTCTTAACCGGGGAGGGCTTGCCTTAGTCCTTTTGAAACTCGAATCCTGTTATCTGGCGCAGATTTTAAACGATAAAAAAAAACACACAATTTTATCTGTCACTAAAATTTGTATCGTCGAGACGCAACGAAAATAATTGTCTTTAATTTTTTTAATTTTATAAATTTTCTTTGACGAGCAACCCAAACAAACCCAAACATTCCATGAGAATTTTGGTGATGTAAAAAAAAGCAAATGTGTTTTTTTGAATAATTACGAAAATATGGTAAAAAAAAAATTCGTTGAGTTCTACCGATGAGAAATTCAGTTCCATACATTTTTGGAACAAAGAGCCATGCAGCTATATTGAAAATACACATTTCGGCACCTCGATCATTCAATTCCTTCGTATATTTCAAAAAATCTGAAAAAATTTCGAGCAAATCTCGAGCGACGTTGAAATTTAGTTCCCGCGAATTCCGGCGTGGCGCTCATCATCGAATTCAATTGAGGCACCGAGGTTACGCCAGTTTTGCCGACACGAGTCGCGGCTGCGTCGAAGTTTCGCTTCGACTACCGTTTCCTGTGTATGATTATCGTTCGTCCGGTTTATTCAATATTCATTTTAATTCCGCAGGTAGCGAGAACGTACTTCAGACAGATAGTACGTGCCATATCGTACTGTCATCGGTTGCACGTGGTTCATCGAGATCTGAAGCCCGAGAACGTGGTGTTCTTCGAGAAACTCGGGACTGTCAAGCTCACGGATTTTGGCTTCAGCAATAGATTTTGTCCAGGACAGAAACTCGAGACGTCTTGCGGTTCTCTCGCGTATTCGGCACCCGAGATTTTGCTCGGTGACAGCTACGACGCACCCGCTGTTGGTGAGCAAGTCGAAAAAACGAAATACGGAATATTAAGGCCAGAAATCCCTTTAGAAGCGTGAAAAATAGGTATTTTTTCGAGAATTTTTTTTAAAGGGATAAAATTATGTAATCATTTTCAAATTTTAACATAATTTTATTGAAGTATTCAAGTTTGGAAAGATTTTTTTTTGTTACGATGATACACGAAATGGCGTCGTTATTAAGGGTCTTCGAACGCCTATTTTCGGTGACATCAAAAAGTGCTGCAGTTGTCACTCTTTTGCTATTGATCAGAAAAAGATTTAACAAGTGTCATTCGTTTACTGACATATTAAGGGGAAGGATATACTTAAAAAATGATGACAAAGTGCAAAATTGAAAATTTGGGAGGGCTTTTACTCTAACGTTCGAATTTTCGACCATTTTTTCGACATAGTTGACCCCTAAAAAGGTATTTATTTACACGCTACTTTTCAAAATTCAGGTATATCCTTCCGATAATATTACTGAGTGTGTTCTCCCAAAATTTCATCGAAATCGGTCGATAACTTTTGGAGCTACAATACGAGCAGTTTTTGAAAATGTAGTTTCGAGATAATCGCGTTTAAAGTTTTTGTCTGTCGCTCTGTCGCGCTGTCGTTCCGCTCTACACTATATGCGATACCTCCGAAAATATTCATGATTTCGGGTTTTCCTTTGGTCAGTATATTCTTTGGGAATTATACTTTCGAAATATGTAAAAAAAACGATTTTTTGAAAATTCTAAAGGGATTTCTGGCCTTAATACAAATACACGATGTTTACTCCGATCACCGTTTCACGCCATTCCAATGACGCATCAACTTCTCCAATGAAAAGAAAAATACAAAATAGCGATTAAAAACGAGCATTGTAATGTTGATTCTTTGATTTGTCTTTGTCAGATGTTTGGTCCCTCGGCGTCATATTGTACATGCTCGTTTGCGGCCAAGCGCCCTTTCAAGAGGCCAACGATAGTGAAACCCTCACAATGATTATGGACTGCAAGTACTCGATACCGGCTCACGTATCCGACGACTGCAAACGCCTCATAGCTCGCATGCTTGTTAGAAAACCGGAAGGTCGCGCCGCCCTCGAAGAAATAGCCGTTGATCCCTGGCTAACGGTCGGATCTGATCTCGATCCCGTTGAAGCCCTACCACTCGTTTCGCGACAACAGGTCTCCGATGAACATCATAATCTCATTATAACGAAAATGGTCAACGGCAATATTGCGACGAAAGAAGAAATTCTTGAGTAAGTTTCATTGCAAAGACAAATTCAAATTTATTTCGGATATCTCGTTTGCTGCAACTCGCTTGAAACGAATATTAAGTATTTTCAATCTCTTGAATATCTTATCGGCGAATTTTGGCTGAAAGATTGCTTCTATGCTTTTACATAATTTTTTTACACACTTCCAGCTGTAATATGTAAAAACAGAATTTGGGTAATCAAAGTACAGAAATGAAAATAAAAATCGTTCCGTTCCGACGATCTGTACTTTAATGTCGTTTAGACTAAATCTTAGGGTAGTAGGATTTTTACATCGCGAAAAGAAACCTCTTTTTTTTCTCGAATAACGAGATTGGAATTTTTTCTTCTTATAAGAAAAGCCTTTACTGAGCAGAATTTTTAGCCGAAGTTTTTAGGGATGTTGAGGGAACTGGGAATGTTTAATTAAAAAAAAAAGATCGGATAGTTAATGTTTACAACAAGACCACGAATAAATATAGTTTTGTTTCTTTTTACAAACTTCAGATTCCAAGCTCCTGTAAACGTTCAATAACGTATAATTAAAGCAAAACTTTCTCAAACCTCCAGATGCGTGAAACATTTCTTTCGCATGAGCGGAGAATTGAAAAAAAAATATAATGATTGAGATTAGAGTCTGTGAGAAAGTTTACATTTCCAGTGCGCTTGCATTCCGTGAATACCTTGATTAGGAAAGGGAGGGATATTAGAGAAAGGATTTCACCTAAAAAATATTTACAAGTTGGGTTTTTCATAAAATCTGTTCAAGTTGTAAACCGATAAATAACGGTAAACTCGAATAGGTTTGGAGCACTCTTTAACTCTACAGATCTCGTTTTTTTTTTTCGGTCGTTCGAAGTGACGGAACGTGTATGATTGAAATATGGAGAAGGGTTCGTTTAATAAATTTTATTTTTGAACTGCCAACAGAGCTCTCGACAAGAACGAGTACAATCATATCACAGCGACGTATTTCTTGCTGGCTGAGAGAAAGTTACGGGCTCACAGGCAGGAACAGGTGCAAAAGACGAGACCCGAGCTTCTCGACATTTCCGCGAGGTGATTTATCGCAACAATTATTAACAAACCAGAAAAGCGCCCCAAAGGGAAACTTTCCTCAAGGGAAAATTCAAAAAGAGAATGGAAAGTCAATTTTCACGAATCGAGATGTTTTTTTTTTGTCGCGGGTGATTTTCAATCTGCGCCAAGTAAACACTTGCTTTCTGTTAAATAACTTTTCTAACGAATACAAGAAAATCTTTGCAGAGGGTTTATCATCCGTAAGAGAAAATGAACGATGTCAATCGTAAGCACGTAAGGGTTGGGAGAAACGTTAAGAATTTTGTATTCTAATTTGAATGGAATCTCTCCATTAATTCTCCGTCATGTTAAATCTGATCATTGTGTTTGTGTGTGTAACTTTCAGTCGACCGAACGATATATCAGCGCACGATCTTCGTTCCGACTCCAATACGCTGACCAGCGTTAATCAGTCGCTGTTAACTGTACCTCGAACACCCGGAGACGTGCCCCAGGTACGTAGCGAAAGGCGTCTCTTCGTGGCTCGCATAATTCGCAGGACACGAACTTTTACAAGTTCGAGTCATGCGGAGTTGTAAAAAAAACCAAGAACATTCAATCACCGCAAGAAATATATTACCTGTCGACAACGATGCTCTCAACGGTCGTTGCAGATGCAAAAAAAAAAAATGATCACGTGTAAATAATGTAAACAACCAAGAGAAAATGTGCTGCGATTATTTTGTGACACTGTAAATGTTTTCATTGCGAAATGAAGATTGAATATTTCTGCTTTATGTCCTGATACTTCGTTATCTCTAAGAAAACGACGATAAAGACCGATATCTATTAAACTTGTATACCCTTGCTAGTTTTTGCAATACCAGTCTATTCCTCGTTTTTTACGTTCTAGTTCTTTAACCATTTTTTCCTTTCCCCTGGTATTACTCGTTCTTATTTTCTTCGCTTTTTTTCTGTCTATTCTTTTCTCCTTCGCCCCTCCGCTCTTCTTATTGCTGTTTTTTTTTCAAATCGTCTAACCTCACGCATTAGTGCACGTGTTTCTTCCTCTTCCAGAGCCCTATTGAATCCTCTCTACATCCTCCATTGGCGTCCTTGCAATCTGACCTATTTTATTCTCTCACCTTTAGGACTTTCTTCAAAACTTCTTTTTCACGTATAACCATGTAAGACTGTTCAGCCCGATGTTTCTCGGACCTCCTCCCAACGGAGAAGTACGAAATCGAAAAAAAAACGAAACAAAGAAACGAAAAAAAAAATGGAATCTCGCAAAAACAACAAATTATCGTTTGCAGAATGCGCGAACGCGCAAGTGCAGTATCGTCCAGGAGGAAGAGGACGAGGACGACGTATCGTCGTGTTCGGGCCGCGACGAGCACGGCAACGCGTCGTCTCTGAGTTCCTTCAACAGGCGTGGTTCGCGTTCCGAAGGCAAATTGTCTCACATCCTGCAAGAGAGACTCTCGCAGTTACCGGAAAAGTCACACGTAGCGGCGAAGGTGACGACACTGCGTCAACCGCATCGAGCGGATCTCGCGAAAGCTCGGGACGAGACGGCTTCATCGGGTCGTACGTTTACGGTAGTTAAAGTGAGTAATATCGCGCCTGTCGTGCGCACCGTGCCTACGGCGATAAAAGTTGCCGTAACGGATACGACGAGGAACAGAACAGCCAGTAACGCGCCGACGGTGGCATCGGTAACGGCAAGTTGGACGAAAAAATCGTTATGCTCGGAGCTCGAATCGCGGCCAAAATCCGTAACCGAATGTCTCAGCTCGCCTGTACCTGTGCCGTCCAACAAATGGCGGATGGGTTCGCAGCATCGAGCTTCCTTGCCGCTCTCGGACGAGAGAACAACAATTCTCGCATCGGACGACAAGCCGATTGTTTCTGAGCCCGTGGCAACGACGATACTCACGGAATCGTACACAGCGCCGAGTCCACTGAGAACCGGTGAGGATCTCGGTGACGCGAACATTCTCATACCAAAGTACAAGACGATGCCAGCTGCCGGTAGTGCCTCGATCGTCGCCAACTCCAGCGGGCAATCGCCTCTCAACGAGATTCTCGAGGACGGTGGCGTGCTAGAGAATTGCAGCAGTGATGGGACCGCCGGAAAATTTCGTCTCGTACGAAGAACCGGCTACGAGCAACGTCGTAGCAAATTTCACAAAACACGAACGACCTCGTGCTCGAGCTCGGACGCGAGTGACGACGATAGCGAGGGGCGAAAGAAGAGAGCTCACAAATTGGGCGCAACGACGGGTAAGCCTTTGCCAACGAGGCGCGACAGTCACGACGATTCGAGCGACTCTCAGGATCCTGGAGGAAGCGGCGGTTGCGGTGGCGGAGGTGCTCGGGGTCTTGGCAACGGTGAAACCGTTCACGAAGCTTCGAGTCCCGATACGCGTGGCAACGACAACAGTCAAGGAGGCACTACGACAACGACAACGAGCGACGGGAAAGTTCATCGTTGCACGGACATTAATACGGCCATGACGTTTGGCAGGAGACATCGAGCCGGTAGAAGAAGAGCCGGCGAGACGAGATTACGCGAGAGTCAATCGCTGAACCGCATAACGGAAGTACAGGAAGCCGAAGCACCCGCTTGCCACGTGCTTCACTCGCGAAATACATCCACCACCCACAGTGTCTCGTCATCATCCTCCTCCTCGTCATCGGTTTCGCGGAACTTGACCCAGAGCGCGACCAGCACGATTGCGCAACCGACAACGGTGCAACGTGCCAAAGGTTTCGGCGCGAGATTGCTGCAGAGTATGTCCCTCGGTAAATCAACGAGTAACGGTAACGAGTCGAGTAAGTCGCAGACGAACAACGGAATCAACGGCGTCAAAGATAACGCGAAGCAAACGAGTGGGCGTCGATACGATGACAAATTTGTCGATATAGTTAACGACGCGAAGCCACCGACGAGGAGAGAAAACGGCTGCACGACTCAGGCCAGCCAACAAATATCTTGCGACAGCGGTAGAGATAATCGCGGCACGCCGAATCGCAACGATTGCAAAAGTCGCAAAATGCGTCTGTTGAGTCGCTATTTTGCCATGCACAAGAAACTGTGCGTACCTCTGCCGGGCTTGTTCGGCAAAGGACGACTCTACAAGGCGAGATCTTGCGGCAATATAGCTCGAGATCGCGTATCACCCCCTTCACCGAAATCCATGCTTTTGTGCAACAATGCCCTCGACGAAAAGTGGCGGGAACGCAAGCAGTGGTGCGAGGTTAACAAACATCAACAGCAACGCCTGAGAGACGGGCATCGCGGTAGCGATGGCGATATCAATCAGAATCTCGGCATAGGGCATCTGATGATGGACAACGTTGTTGGCAAAGGCTGCGTTGGTCTTCCTACCGTGTGTCATATACATCTCGGCGATCCCTCTAAGTGTTGCAGCCTCTGTTGATACTGAAATCACGCGCGCGCGCGTCCGTGTATATGCATGAGTGAGTGAGTAAGTGTGTGTGTGTGCTCGGTTATTTTTTTCCTCCTCAAAGACTGCCGATCGTAATGACTGTGAGATTCGATGGGAGGTCGACTGATGCGGAGTATCGATCCATGACACGAGGTCTGCACAATGTCGGGCGAGACTCGACGAAATAATTATCGAGAATTTAAGCGTTGGGGAGCTTACAACAGCTGGGTGATTCTAGAATCGCGGAGGAAAGTAATTTTATAAAAATGACCATTCACCAAACTTTTTTTCGAGTGGTAAAATTAATGTTGGAATGATCCGTGCAATTCGTAAATTAAGATAATTACTCGGTACGAATGCCGCATTGCGGAAAAGTTACAATGAAAAAGCAATTTTTCGTAGGTGGCAACGTTAGACTTTATTTTTTGAGGAAATAGGAAATGCATAATTTCGCTTGAACGAATAGAATGTACCCGTAACGATTCACGGAATCTATCATTCCGTTATATGTAATAGTTATACTAAAAAGTTCGCTGCAATTTTGATTTGTTCGACAATGGCTGTTGCAATGATCTGTAAAGAAAACTTAGAGTTGCTGCTGAGGCGTCTCCAACGTGTCATTCGCGTCTGGTTATTTTCGCGAACTCTGCCCGACCGTTAATGCGACCGTTCTACATTATCGAAGATATGATCTTCAAAGTCAAACGAATAATCAATCTCTCTAAAAAAAAAAAATCCGACGAGATGCATCGAAACACGAGTTATCGTTTTCGAAGCCGTAAAAACGCACGCTTTAAATTCACATATTTTTTTCGAACCATTTTTGGCAGAAGAAACGTCGTTTTTTTTAAATGCGACTTCGAAAACGATTCTCGAAGTTTTTTTTGAGCTTCTTCGTCGCGTCATGGATAAAAATAAAGACACGAATGATAACGGTCGGTTTTCAAATTAGACGAAATCTTCGAATTCGCGACCAGAAATCCTGCCTCGGACACATTGCTCTGCTTGTCTCTCCACGCCGAACTCTCGAATAATTGCTGTCGGTCCCAATGACAAGGAAGTGCCCATTGACTTCGCGTATAATCAACACTATATAAAATCCTCGATAATCGAAGATGAACCAAGCGGAAAAAAATGCCCTTTCGATCGTACAGCGAAAGGTAAAAAAAAGGAATAATAATCAATCAGAAATATGGAAGACTTTTTTGGAGCGTACCTGCCGCCACGTCCGCTTCGCGGAATGCGTATCTAGTCTGTGTGAACGAAACTGTATTTAATGTTGCAAAGTTTATTATTATTATTATTATTATTATCATTAAAGTTATTATCACAAATATTATTGCAAATTTAAGGATACCATTTAGTTATGAGAGTTGAAGCGATCGAAAAAATAAATATACATACATGCCATCACACGACAAAACGAATGTTAAGGGATAAGTGAGAGCTCTAAGCTCGAGAGACGAAGCGTAATGTGTTTTTCTTTATTTGCCACAAAATAATCGTATGGGAAATTCTCATCGAATAGTATAACAATTGTTCGGATTGTCACAGGCGAGAAGTTTGATTCGTGAATGCGATCAAGTATTTGAGAGGTGTTAAATGATTTATCTCGGTCGGAATTTTCCATACGAATTTTCGGCAAAGTTCAAGGGGCGTACGGCTTGTAGATTTTCAACCAAAAGTGAGATTCGCTGAGGGAGTATCCACGCGCTTCTCGATCGCACGAGGATACGAATGAATCAGTTACATTGAAATTTCTGAAAGATTTTTAATGATGATCAGGCGTTAATAAACCGCACTTCGTTGCAAGATTGAAAAGATAAGATTTATGCTCTCAATGACTTGCCATTGTCGTCATTGAAAATCGATGCGATCCATTTTTTTTTCTCAGATGGAGCTGATTCTTTCCGATTCTCGCTGTGACAAAAAATACTCAAATACTCGGTCGGTATGAAATTAAAATCCAGAATTTTCGAGACATATATAATTAGTGCGGTCAAAAGAACTGGGAACTCGGTTTGCCCCCATCCTCCTCCGTCCCTCGGTGCTTCCTGAATGCCCCTCTCCGTTTCCTGGTGTGTATCCACTCGACAGAAATATTCTGACACTCCCTCTCTCTCTCTCTCTTTTCATTTATTGCCCGTTTGATTAAACGTTTCGTGATCAAAAGGGCCGGTGCTCTTTTATGCTCTGTTGATCGTACATGAACCCTGATCGTTAAACGATCGATCGGGCCAGAGTAAAGAAGAAAAATATATTATATATATATATATACACATATAAATATTTTAGCGAGAGATTATTTTATTTTTATTTATTTCCTTTTGCGTATCAAGCAATACACGAGTCTCGATCGCTCCTTAGCACGGACATTTGCGAGTTACGAGCGAGACATAATTACTCGTAGGCATTCGAACAAATTTGCAAAGATCTGCGAGATCCTCTCACTGTGTGCCGATCGAACGATTGTCATCGATCGGTTGCAAGAATCTATTCGAGTTTATTCCCACCTTCGTTTTGACCTTTCGAAATATAAAGTTACGGGAAATACGTGCGTACAAAATTGGGACTATTATTTTGCGTACGTGGCTCCATTGGTGTACTAAATAATTCTGTTTGGCTGAATTTTCGAAAGAAGTTTTCCATTATTCGAAATGGATCGCAAATTTCGTTCGCAGTTGTCGAAAAGTGACGATTCAATACGAAGTGTGTTCTCGCGAGCATCCGATAATCTCACACAGCAAACCGTAAAAATTTGATGAGACTCGAAAGATGCGAAATAAAGTACTCTCGAATAGAGTTCATGCACGGATGATAGTTAAAATGAATAATCGACGAAAATACTGATCGGCGAAAATACTGTTATTTGCATGTGATGACGATGTTTATTAGACGTACTCGATATATATATATATATGTATGTATGTATGCATATATACATATATATCTACATAGACGTGGAGTCACATTGTAAAATGTTAAGGAGAATAAAACGAACTGAGGAGAGAAAAGAAATCGATTGATGATCGATGATAGCACAAAGAGAAACAACGGAGACATTCGTTTGGCAAAGTTGTTCAGGATTTTCAACTTCATATCACGTGTATATAAACCATTTTGTATCGGATGTTGCTAAAAAATTTTACATTCCTTAGATTTAATAACGTTCTTTGTACGAAACTCAATTTCATTCCATACATTGTCTTATTGTCGAATCGGAGATCGCAAAACTCAACTTTTTTGCGTTATCAATTTATTTTTCATTCGTCGTTTTTTTTTCAATATCAACAGTATTTTTGTTTTGTTTTCTTGCGTTGTTTTTGAAATTCGAATCGTTCTCTCTCATCTATATTCTATCGGCGAAAATAGAAACTACCTCATGTGCCCTGTGCTCTTTTGGATTTTCAATTATTTCATCTTTCGTCGAGTGTACGCGAGTTTTGCTAAATATTCATTATTCTTGCGTTCATAATCTTGTATAAAGTTGCAAAACGAGTGTTTTCTCTGAACTTCGATTCGAATAGCGTTATTACTCCTTGACTATAAACTAAGCAATGTTGACGAAGCGGAAATAAAAAAAAACACGTCCGTGTCGAGAGTCGTTCTTCCTGCTGGTACCGCAAAGCTTTATCGTACAATTGCGAGAATTATTATTTTTTCCTTTCCTTTTGAAACAACAAACAACACGACGTACGAAAGTGTCAAGCCGAATATTCGTTCGGTGGTCGAAATGGTTTAGGATTAAATATTTCATCATTGAGATACGGCTCCGAAAATGATTTCAAATCTTTCACAATATCGACCAATGCGAGCCCCTAGTCCCGAATGAAATTGTGATTGTGATATTCCAGGGTATTTTTGTCTCCTGAAAAAAAAAAAGAAGAAAAAGTTACGTTTACTTCGACGATGTTATTTCTTCTAGCGAATTTAGAAATAAGCCCGATAATTTATAGAAATTCAGGGGATCTAAAAAAGAATGGATAAAAAAAAATTGCAATCACGATTCGTCACAAGTACGCCCGTGTGTTTCGTTGCTCCACACGCAAATAACGAGATCAAAAAATTATCGTATTTCATTATAAACGCGACGAAAATAAGAGAAATAAACAACAAAAATCATTCGTTCGGTTATTTTTCAAAGGTGTCCTTCGCCTCGAACTCAAAAGATGCGCGTCCCTCGAAGAATGTGATCGAATTTGTATCTTTAATAGGAGTTTCTTAAAACGCCTCTTCTTTTAGCCCGAAGCAACGATGGGTCGTTGTAGTTTTATCACCTACGACTACCGCTCCTTCTATCCCTCATCCCAAAGAATCCATTTGCCTAAATATTCCCCACTGTTTTTTTATATATATTTCAAAGGAAGCAAATAAAACTAAATACATAATATCCTGCACTCCTGCACAGCCCGAGGATATGTTTGTATGTACCTATATATAATTGAACGTACGAAATACCTTATTGTATGTACCGAGCCAGACGTTTATCTAGAATAATATAACATTTATTTATTATAATGCTTTGTAATTCACGATTTTTTTTTTAAATCCTCTCAATCGAATTCCACGATTCCCGATCGTTCCCATTACTTTGACAAACGTTATACGAGGGGTAAGTACGGAAAAAAATGATTCCTCGTCACAAACTTTTTTTTTAGCAAATTGTTTTTTACTGACACTAGCAATTACATTTCACGATAACGTAGAAAAATATTTTGTTGCGTGACAGCTGAAAGCGATAACACACATTTTGGTACATCACACGAATAAAAACAACGCAATCAGGAATGTCAACAGAGCCTAGGAACTTATTTTCACAATCGTACAACGCATTTGCGTATAATCGTTGAAAAGTTGTGACTCAAGGGCCAATCAGCCAGTATAATGGGTTATGAATTTCCCATTTCATAGAACACGTTTTTTTTTCATACTCGTAATACTATCGATAGTGGAAGCTGCACAATAAACTTTCTCATAGAAATATAGTATCAAGTGCCGTTTTTCCCCCTTGTATCTACATTCACAAACAATTGAGTAATCGACTGAAAAGAGGTACTTTGGGATTCGGAAAAGTTATTAAATAAGCAACAATAAAATTATAATAGTAAATAAGTTTTTTTAAAAAAAAGTAATGTATTTGTTAACGAAAGTCCTCCAAGCGTGACGATTGACACTTTGGGAAAATGATTCGGGGACGCGAGTAGGAGGCAGTCTCTTCGGTTTCTTTTTTTCTCCGTGAGGATTTTTCATCCACCTTATTGTTACGAGGGACTCGCTGCTCTCTGTTGATCCAAATGACGCAACGCTTTCTTGCTGTTCTCCACAAATTCCTATGGCAGAAATGAAAAAACGAAATTGAATAACGGGTCAAACGTCAAGGTCAAGTTAGGGTTCCCTCCGATTTCTATATTTTGTATAAATCGGGGAACAAATTTCAACTCACCATAAGCCCACGACTCATGAAGTATGGGCGACTTATACCATCGTTCTTCGCGCAATCCTCGCAGAAACAGAGGAATATCGTGTCAATTATCATCTGTGAGAGAACAATAGTGAAAAAGAGCTCAAGGTTACCTATTCTCGTGACATAAAAAAACATACACACATATATATATATATATAATATGCTGACCTCGTAAATGGATATAAAACAATGAGCGACGAGAAAAGCGAATACACCGGCTAACGTGATCGGTACCCAAGGATGATGCAGTCCGTGTTTCTTCTGGAAAATATTCCTCATAAATAATACATACCCAGTAATTTTTAATTGCGTCGAAAAAAAAAGCTTTTTCATCCATAAAATTATTAATACCTGTATCATGTATACACCAGATACAACAGTGAGCGCAACGACGAGAACTTTTCCTAAAAAGAGGACAAAGTCACCAACACTGTTGATAGCCGCTACGCGAAGAATGTTGCTCGAGAGGGCTTGAAAAGCTTTTCTTCCACCGGAACAAAAACTGCAGCCGTAAATAGCTGAAAGAAAGAGTAGAAATTTAAAAAATTTTAGTTACGTATTTCCTTAAGGCCTAGTGTCACAATTCTTTGGAAGTTTTGAAAATATTCCTTGGAATATACAAAATAAATTTTGTTCTCATCGAAGCACTCGACCAAAATGAATTCGTGAGATATACCAGTCTCGATGTAGGCGTTTCTGGTAAGAAATTTGAGGGCGCACTCGAAACACCACAGGCAGCATTGACAACACCATAGAATTCCCCTTGCGCAGTCGTTGTCGATGCCTTTCAAGCGTTTTTGTATAAACGCGAATATAGCACGAATCAAACGTACTAATCCGATTATCATAGCGCCGAAAGCCACGGTGCCTAGATGGAAGCGTACTAGGGTGTAGCTGCTTCTCGTTACCGCCAACGAAAGCCGTTTTTTATCCCTGCAAATATAAATTCAATTTTACGATTCCGGAAACAAATAAGTTCTAATTATTAATGTGACAAAAAACGGTAAATTAGGAAATGCTGGATTAAGCCCATATACAAACATGTGAATTACTGTTTCCCGTCGTTTCACAATTTATTGGACTTTCCATATATGAATAATTGATCCAGTTCTGCAAGTTTCGTTTAAATAAATATAAACAATAACTGGTCCAATTTAAAATGAACTAATTACTAAATTACTAGTTTCAAATGGTCTCATTTTAAATGACTATTTTCAAAAAAATAACGAAAATAAAAAAACATCGATGCCAGGGCTAGAACGTCATGGAAATTGAGTTCCTAAATGGCTGACTGTTTTACCTAGTGAAGAACCATCGCGCTACAGAACCTGCTACGACCATGTGCTGGCAGCCAAGGAAAAATTCGCACATCACGAAGTATATGAAAAGATTGTACCATCTGGCAGTCTGCAACAGCAAATCACATTCATTAATGCGATAAATCTATGACGATCATTTAAAAAAATGTATTTAATTTCCGGGCGAAATATTTTGATAAGAGTTTGAGTAACGAGTTTTTTTTTTCAAATAAGTAGCTAGACCAGCACTTTTTTGAAATACTAAAAATTCGACTGTTCAGTGATAGGTATAAATTTATCAAAAATCAAATCTCTCATTAGCAAAGAGTATTGAAAACGAATCGGTTATTTAAGGCAGAAGTTTAGTCGAACCGCTGGGCGACTAATAATTCGGAAAAACAACTGGGGTAGAAAAAGCTATTATAAAAAAGGTACCCCAAAAAACGCATTTTAGGTTTTCTTCATTTATGAATATCAATACTTGGGATATTGCAGTTGGCTCGTGTAATATTACCTTCATAACATAATTTTCGCAGGTTTTTACACGTACATTTTTTAATATTTTGTGTACTCTATTAATTCAGCGTTTTTTTAACGCGACGTTTCTTACTATGAGTAGAGCATCTTTCTTATAGTGGAGATGATTTTTTCGGTTTTTGTACAAGTCGCCGGCACTCTCGATCCAAAGAATGAAGTATATCCATGCGATGAAGGATAGTCCGACGAGTAAATACGTCTGCAACGAAATATGTCCTATTCAGTTTCATTCAAAGATACACGATAAAAAAATATATATATGTATACATAATAGAGATAATATGTATGAATGTAGGGCTACAGAAATTGAACTGGAGATTGCTAATGAAACTTAATACGTTAATTCTCTTTCAATATGTATTACGTATTGTCTGGCAGTTACTTTCGATTACGTAACAAATGCTTACATAGATTGGCTGGAGCAACAGGGCAGGCATAGCGTACACGGCTTTACCAGCCTCTCTGAACAGCTGGACCACCAGAGCGATTCGTTTCCTCATCACGAGTACGACGAACACTACTACGACCTTGAATTCAAATACGTAATTATTTTTTCATATATCTTCTTCATGTAAAAATGTAGCTTTTGAAAATTGATAGAGGTTAGTTTATTTCTGTAAAATGCAAGAGTAATTGTCTTATGAAAAAATCAGGTTATTTGTATAAATTCCGTACGAAAATTCGTTCGAACAATTGCTATTTTTGTTTAATAATTGCGATGGTAGAATTGAATGTCATAAACGAAGCTCACAGCAACGATAGTCATGATGATTGCGTAAGTCATGTAGGACTGAACACTCCCATCTTCTTCGTGTATTCGGCCGGAAGTGACGGCCTTTTTCTCCTGCCACCATGCAAGCCTGCAATTTTTACAAACGTTTGTTAGCTTCTTTTTTTTAATTCACAGGCAATTCATTTCGAATTCATTTCGATCGGCATCTGAATTGTTGAAGTTTGTCTCTTTGCTATTAAAAATTAAAAATACGATCTCAATCGATAATCGAGAGAATAATCAATTAATTACCAGAGATATATTGTACCGCCGATAGAAACGACAACTGCTCCGGAGAGAACTATGTAAATTATCCACTGTACGACGTAACGAAAAGCGATGAGTATTCCGAGCGAAATTGCTGTTGAAGTAACGAACCAGATCGATTATCCTGATGAAAAAACTTGACGGTTTGAAATGAATCGCAACGATATTTTACGTGAACTCACCGAGAGCGATCAGCAGCAGATAAACCAACTCGCGCCAAGCAATGCTCAAATCGCGCGAAGCCTCCTGAAATTCATCAACTTTTTCAAATCCGAGAAACTTTTGATCCGATAAATGTAGAAAAAAAATATATTAGAATTTGCCTCGTTATTCGGTTGCGTCTTTTTTATCGCAAGCGTTCACGATAACGAACTATTTTTATCTTACGTAAAAGAAGCTTTGGAGGCCCAAGGATTTGATGACGGAATTGGCACTGTCTGTTATTTTCTTCGGTACGCAACGATTGAGGAAGACGATGCTGAAGTGAACGAAAACGAAGTTTTCGATATCGATTGTTGAAAGGAACAGTAATCTGATAGGAGTTAACTCACTGATCTTCGGAAGTCGTGCAGTTTTTAACGCATTGTCTGGATTTCACGCCATCGGATCCGATCTCGACGAGTAGATATCTGCACGATGAGTCACACACATGAATTACAAAAATCCGAATCCGATCTTTTCCAATCGGATACAAAAAGTCCAGTATTTAAAAATGAATTTTATTTCAAACTGCTAGAATTATATTTTCTACTTTCTTAAAAAAATAATAATAATTCAAATCTCGAAAAATTAGACTTTAATTTTACTTTTAGTTTTCTCTCCGATATTCCGAAATTATTTTATTTTTCGTTTCCTGAATCAGTTTTTCCACTTTGAAAAAAACGTACATAAATAAAAATACAATAATTTTTATTCTAAACTGGGAAAAGGTATACTTTTTAATATTGAGTTTTCTCAGCAATGTTCTTAAATAAATTCGAAATTGAAAATGAATCATCGAGCAAGTGTGTTGTACGAAGAATTTTATTTCGTCTCTAGAATTGATAAAACAAGAAAAACTTACGGAAGAGTCGTCTTATCAGCGCCTTTGCACGCGAAAAGCGGATTCGTTTCCGGAAGCGTTTTGCGCCCGCAAACATTGGCGCAATCATCGTAGCCATTGATCACTCGATGAACGTCGCCTTTTTTAATAGCAGTTGACAGGAAGAAACCCTTTGAATTTTCGAAAAAAAAAAGACTTTTATTAGTACCCGAACTTCTTTCGTTAATCTAATTTTTCGTTAATTACGGTAAGTGTAAAATTGTTAACTTACGAAACCTCCGATCAGGACGATGAGAACAATCAAGGCAATGACGTCGGTACAAGATCTGTCGCTTGTAAAGACTGTCTCGTTGTCACCCAACGATGGTTCCTCTTGATCCGGCGTCTGGAAAACGAAATTTCACGCATGCGATTTTTTCACGAAAATCTTGGTTGTTAAATATCGGAGTGACAGATGATCGACCATTCTAACCGTGTACGATCGAGCATTTTTCATTTTTTTTTCATATTTCGTTATTTCGTAGCTATAGTGTATCCGAATTTAGAAGTTGCATAAATTGCGTGTCGTGCAAAAGGAATTTTCGATTCGAACGAATTTTTATCGAGCTTTGCTTTATCGCTGTTTTTTTTTTCATTAAGTTGGTGCGAGGATTCACGTTGACGAGGAGGATTGTGCGAATCGTGTTTGGAAGAAACAAAAATTAATCACGCAATGCGAGTTCATCGTGACAAAGCCAACACAAGCGTTTCACACAGTACCCCCGGCGATAGACGGACGTGAATTCTCTTACCACCGGCACTACCTTGGACACCGTTTCGTCGGAACACCCGCAGCAGCCCATTCTCGATATGAGGAGTCGACGGGAAAAATACGATATCCCGAGTCTTCTGGATTTTTCGTTAACGTGAATCTCGTTGGCGCATGTGGCCGGCGCTCCCGATCCACTTCCTGAAAACATTCGAGTGAAACTGTTCGTTTTATTTGCTATTAATGTGCTGCTATTAAATTATAAAAAACCGTATCGATGTACGAAATTATGAATATTCATCACTTCAGATGATGTTGAAGTTTGCTTTATTGGAATGTTTTTTTATTTAATTTCAATAATTAATTCAATAAATTAATTATTTTCCTCAAATTTCCTTTGACGTCACAACGAAAAACACGAGTTTTTTTTGAGACTTGTATTCAACAATCAACCAAGTGCAAAATACCTTTTACGACAATCGAAAAAGTGAGCAATCAGAAAGAATTTTCATTGCTTTCCAGGTATTTTTCAAAACCATATTTTTATTTATTTAGTAACAAAAATGAAAGTGAGTTAATATTGTGTAACTCAAATAATCTTGTATAAAAACAGAAAATGACAGTTGAATATAACTTTTTGTAAATTTCACTTAT
This sequence comes from Ophioninae sp. B BG-2022a, assembly GCA_030522765.1. NCBI lineage: Eukaryota > Metazoa > Arthropoda > Insecta > Hymenoptera > Ichneumonidae > Ophioninae sp. B BG-2022a. The sequence continues at coordinate 24,938 of JAPYZJ010000695.1, forward strand.
TTATTCTATTAATTAATTCGCAATAGCGTTTGTAATTAATCAACGTAAGAGAAATTCATTTGAATAGATAAAAGGAAAAACGTGCTTATTTAATTGAATCTATTTCTTTTATATCGTCCCTCGTTCGAACTGAGCCATGTTTGTCTTTTCGTTACACCAGGCATATCTCTTCTATCTCATTATACAGCCGAACATCGGGCTTAGGGGAGCATCGATCCGGCATCGAACAAACTTCGCGAACACGCGATCATGCCTCACGTGCGAGTATCTCGTGCTGTGATAGTACGTATATCCGTAGCTTATCTACGTACATTTCGGAATTTCAACGTAGGGGATGTTCTGTCTAAAATCAAAGAGTCGGTGAACCCGTATCTCCGATGCAATTATTTTCACTTATATTGCTGTTATATTATACACGATGATAAAACATCGGAAAGGATCTTTTTCCGAGCCGAAAATGTTTGAAAAATATTTCTTTAACTGTTTTGAAAAAAAACAACAAAAATATGTACAAAAAAAATTTAAAAAAAAAAAAAATTGTAAATTAGAAAAAAAACACAATTTTCCAAAATATAACATTTTTTAATGTAAAATGTGCAAAAATATTAAATGCTGAAAAATCTAGAGTTTTCAAGTATTGATTTTCTTTTACATATTAATTTTTCAATTTTAATTCATATCATTTCGAAGAATCAATTTTCCATATTTTTGTTTTTTTTTTTTATTTCCGTGGAAGGGATTTTGAGGATCTGGATTTTTGGATTTCTCATATAGGAGTAAACCGAACTTGGTATGTGTAGCTCGGTCGATCCATGGCAACGTTCCGTTTTTATCCGCCTGTAATGCTATTTTGGCGGGCCATCGATGCGATAGCCAAAGTGGCACGATTACTTTTTCAGCGTTTCAAGAATCGCGTATACATGCACATTCGATTGTAGTCGTCGATTGTGCAACATCGCGTTTCGTTCTGCAAAGAGACACGCGATACGCGTCGTTCCCGTATCTTCAGTTTGTACGAGTTTATGCAAATGATGCACGAGATGGATATTCCTTTTATCCATAAATCCCCACGTGAACAGTATAAAGGAGGAGTGAATTATAAACGAAGGGAAATGCGAGGGTATGACAATATCTCGTTGACCGTATTTCAATTTCCATGCACAAAAATACATTATGTCTGTTAATCAACAATATTGTATCTTTTTTCAGTTTTTTTTTATATAATTAAAAAATTGCTTTTCCGACATCCAACACGGCTAAAAAATGATCGATCGATTATGATTGAATTTCGGTTGAAGCGTTGGGGTACAGGAAACATCTTCAATCCTTTCCAATCTTGGTTAAAACGGTAGAACTGCTAGTTGTTTTTCTTTATGCAATTTTTTTCATTATTTAATAACACTAAAGTCATTTTTCCTCGCAAGATTTAAAAATTCGAAATTTAATCGAAAGAATCGAACCCAAACAAAGTTATTTTTTGTTATTGAAGACGATAAAAAATCTCGCTTAAGTTTTACGAATATCGTCTACCTAAAAATACACTCTTTTTTCCCATAAATCGGGTGACAAAAATCGATTAATCCTTAAGGACTTCACGTTCGAAGGTTTAGCACGAGATAGTTTATACCTATTTAAATTATTAAAACTTTAGTGATATTTTGTGCATACTTTTATTAATGTACGTATAAATGAATATTAATTTGATTAAATAACTTTGATTTTGGGATCGCTACGGAAGCATAACCTCTTAATTTTCGGTTGAGCTTTGAAACATTTTCAGCGCGGGGAAATAATTATTATTTTATTATAGCTCCAATGTAGGGTATTGAAATCTTCGAACACAATTGTACCGCAAATCATTGAACGCATGAACGAAAAAAAAATGAAATTCTTTTCGTGAAAAGGCTTTGTCATGATTGAAAGAGATTTTTGAAGGACAATCAATGTGACATCGTCCACGTTTTAAGTGTCAGTTTTCGCGACAGTGTATTCGATAATGGATGACGCGTTAGCATTTGTACGAATTGTTATTGCGAAAGTCAGTCTGACGAACGAATGCCGCAACGCGTTTGTGCCCATTATTTTCATTGTTCATTGCCACCTGACGGGTTGACACGCCGGTCAAAATGTTAAGTATCCGATCGTACACGCGTACAACGTTGAAGACCTCGCCTTAAATTCGTTTTTCGGCTACATTGTAATTAAAAAAATGAAAAATCTTTTTGCGTATATGTGCTTTCCGAATACTACCAACGATATATTTATACGTTCACTTTCCAAACGTTACCAATATTTTTTCATTTTAACATTGTTAAAATCATTTTTTGTGATTATATACTAACAAATATTCTTTAGATTTGAATATTATCAACATGTTTCAGTTTAAAGAATCACCAAATCTCTATCGGTAAAATATTGTTAAATATTTTTGAGCTTTGAGTATTACTAACGTTTTTTTCAATCTTTTTAAATCTTTAAACATTATAAATAATACATTTTGAATTTCTCTAAAAAAAAACCTTTAAATGCCAAAATCTTTTAGATATTCAACATAATAATTTTTGAGGTCTACACTTCATCAAAGTTTGTTTAAGCATTACTGAAGTTTTTTTAATCTTCTACCAACATTGATATCTTTTTTAAATTGAGAATTTCGTCAAAGCTTTTTTCAGCTACGAACATTATGAAAGTTCAATAATTTTTTAATTTTACTTTACCTCGTTCGTGATGGCAGTTCATTTATATCGACAACGAGTGCGCGCTTGAAACTGAAGCGGGGTTGGGCGAGTATTGCGTATACGTACGTGCCAATATTGGCGGTTTAATCGATCCGCGAAAATCGATTAATTGATGACGATAATAATAAGTGGGCCAGCGCATAGCAATAATGATGAGTTATCCTGTATCGATCCGGCGAGGTCTCCGAGGCTTTCATAGCCGCGCGAATTGCACGTCGCTTTCAAGTGCGACAGGAGAAAAGGAGAAGGAAAAGGGAAACGCAATCGCGTTACTACATCGTTTGACACACTTTGCTGATCCGTACGGTGCGCCCACTGACCCCCCCGTAGTTAGTAAACTGGGCTACTCGAGTCCTCGTAAAAGGGAGAATATTTATAAAAAAAAAGAAACCGTGAACGATCTACTTTTGCTGAAACGTTGCAAAGTCGTATGTAACATTTTCGGTCTACTCTATACAGGACGTTTAACATTTCAGTAATTTTTATTGAATTTTAATTTATTTTGGGGATGGATAAAAAAAGTTCCTATATTTTTTATTCCTAAATTAAAAATTAATTCACGAGTGATTATGAGTAATTCATAATTCGTGAAAACTAACTTTTTAATTTCGACGAATTAATTAAATTAATGATTCGATTAGGTTCTTGCTGGAAATCAATTGTTTTCTACATATATACTGCGGTTTATTAATGAGAGGATGCATAATTCCATCACTATTTAAATAAAGGGTTAGCCTATTTGGAAGATTTATAAAAATTGTTCGTTACTCGAGGCGACTCGAATTGAAGATCGTATCACCCAGGAATTGCAGATGGAAGGTTAAACCTTATGATTACCACTATTTAACTGCTATAGTCACTCTTTGAAAGTATTTTTCGCCAAATATTCGCGTTTTTATACATTTATTCAGAGTTTTGACTGACATATTCCTTCTTCATTTTGTTTTTTATTAGTTATCAAAGATGTCATTTTTTGTCGAAAAAAAATTTGAAAAAAAATGCTTTTTCGAACATCGAAAGACGGAAGTAAATTTGTGTAAATAAATGCCAAACGATTTTTCCGTCGTTTTGCTTATTCCCGAAAATATATTTTTAAAAAATAACCTTAATTTTAGGATCGTTGCACGATTCCTTAATTAAGTTGTATTCGTTTATTCCCGTAAAATTCTGGTTAATCAGTTTAATTATTAATCACTTCAAATATTCTCTTCGTCTTTTTGGTCAGCTCGATAAAAGATAAAGATTCGAGTGTGAAAAAGGTGGCCTTGTGCGATTAGCGATACGCCGAAGGTTAATAGATTTTGAGTGTACCTGTATAAAGACAAATACTCATACGACGATTGTAAAGTATCGTGACCACTTGGCTTCGATACTTATACAACATGTACACACAATTGTGCACATTTGTATATACAAACATTTGTATATATACAGGTGTATAAGAGTATAAAAAAAGTTTCAATACTATTATTGTTTTATGAACGTCACGGCTAGAAACACACGCGAGAAAACGCGAGGCATGTCTCAGCGTTCATTATCGTTTCTGTACATCCGGGATGCAAGCGTTGACGTTTGATAAAAAAAAACATTCGATGTTCCAGTTCGCTATAAGAAAAAAAAAGCGACGTCTGACTCGGAGGATGTTTCGGTGCATTTGAGAACAACCTGTACGTGTAATTGTAAAAATAGTGCGTACCAGTAAGAAAAAAAAAAAACACGAATAGGTAGGAATGCGATTCTCGACATTGGTTCTACGTCTGACGAGAAAAGTAGACTGGAAACGAAACGAGAAATATTTCGAATACGTCGAGGGAAAATTAAAAGTGGAAGAAGAGAAGACTCACCGTTTAAAGCAGACTGCATGTTTATTTTTTTTTCTTTTTACTCTACTCGAAAACAAATCGCTCTCCGCAACGACACTTTTCGACCCCGCAAGTATCAATGGATGTAAAAAGTTTGATTTATGAAATCGACGCTTTGGAAAAGATTTTCAAATGCATTTGGATTTACTGACGATACGGACAAAAAGAGGTGAAGAATTTTTACAAAAGTGCAACTTTTAAGGCCAACGAAAAGGACGAGCTTCCCTTTGGGGGCTTTACGTGAGAATGGCGTTCGAACGAGGTAGCAAAAGGGCGTGTAATCCCCGTACTAACGAAAGTGTGTAGCGTAGGTGCCAGGTAACGTTCGTTCGGTATTTTCATCACAAAAGTGCTCGAACACCTGGCGTTTTTTTTTTTTGCTCTTCAATGTATGTGTATATGCGTCGCCTGTAACGCATAAAGGGCTCCCCTAAACTCGATATCCCTTCCCCGATATACCACCAGCAGGATCTTTCCTATCCTGGATCACTACTCGTAATCATAAAATCACTGCTGTACTTTATTATATTTCCGGTGTTCCGCATGTGGACGAACTAAAAGTTTCTTGTTTCAACGTGCATCTTGCAATAATTTTGTTACACATTTTTTCAACACAAAATCTGCGCTTACGCGTGTTACGTGTTTTTAATTTGAACAGCAGTAATGCGTTGAAATTCAGTACGATTTAACTCATTAACGGCCAAAATGAAATTAGCCGTAATATATTGATGAAATGTTTATTTTTATATCGTTTACAAACCAAAAGAACGAAAAAGTACACAAAAATTAAAAAAAAACATGATTAGGCTCCCCTTGAGGGGGGTGTACACAATTGGGTACATTAGTATATCAGAGCATATATTTTTTTTTCAAAACAAGTTTCAAACCTCTTATTCAATATTTATTTTATAGCCACTGATGTATGCTTCCAAAAAAACAAATATTGAAATACAAATATATTATTTTAAACAATAGAAATATAAATCTGATCCTACTTACTCGTTATCGCCGCAAAACTCGACAACAGTCAAATAATGATGTTTGTTATAAAAAATTAACAGGTACCTTAATTTTTAGTGCTGTAAATCTTCGACTTTTCTAACCAAAAAATCGATAAGTTTGGATTTTTTTTTCGGTAAACCTTCCATTATTTATATAAATCTGTTAAATCGGCATTTAGGAAACTCTTAAAGCTGAGAAAAAATATTTTTGTTCTGCCTCTATAGATAAATGTGTGCAAGCACGCGCTGAAGTTGACACCTGCTAAATAACGTGACCGTCGGTTTTACTTCGAGGTCAATATCACGAAACATATGGCCACACCTATTGTTCGTGAGAGACTAGAGATTATTTCGTGGAGTTTATTAACAAGCGAGAAAAATACGTACGTAGGATAGGAGCGCGTCCGCAGCGGTCGCTCTTGTTGCTAATGCGTTTTCAAGTGAGCTCTTAATTAATGAATTCACGTTGGGTGCACTGCGAGTGGAAACCGTTGCTGATTATAGGCGTGCTCGCAAAAAAAAAAAATTGGAAGCGATATCGTTGGCCTGCTAATTAACACTGAATTAATGAACATTGGTCGACTAATAATGAGTTTCAATTTGATTTAATCGATACAAATAAAATATATATACGAATTGAAAAAAAACAGGATTTATTTTCTTTATTATTGACGATAATATTTACGTCATAAAATTAAAAATTAACATGTTAACATATTTATAACGATGTTATTTACGATAGCAAAAAAAATAATACGAGACTAACGTATAATTTTTTTAAAATTGTTCCTTCGTATACCCTTTTCGAATTTTTACGTCTCCTCCCTACTTATTTATTTTTCCTCTCTTCTTTCCTTTATTTCTCCATATTTCGTTTTCTGCTTTTAGAAAAAAAAAAGTGGTCAAGAGTCATCGAAGTTTTTCACCTTTTTCCTCATAATTGTTTTAATTGCCATTGATTATTATGACATTTTGTACACAACTTAGTTAATGCGTGAAACAAGTGACCAAACGTTCCAATCGTTTTACTCAGCTTTGAACTCTAATTTTTTTTTTAACAGTTTCGATTTTCGAACCGTCGTATTGAATTGAAAAAGAAAACCGATTGCAACATGCATATAGATTGGAGCGCAGCAAAGAGAAACTTTGGATAATCAAAAAAGCATTTGTCCTGATTACACAACTGCATTACACAATTCGTTACGGATTTACGGTTAAGTCGGTCTGCTTAACGCACAGAATGAATCGGGGCAGCTATTTGGAATTTTATCGTTACAGGAGATCGATGGAAAGTCCGTTATGTAATCTCATTCGGAAAGCTAATTGAATCGTATTGTTCTATCAGTCGTAAGAAACGCCAATGGATATCGCGCCATTCAGGCATCACCATATATTTATCCTTCGATCAACAAGAACGACGATTCGATGCAAATACCCGGGTGCCAAATGCAAGTTTTCCAGCACTGTAATTTTGCGGTGGCGACCTCGATTATCTCTCGACCGAGAAGCCATTCTACAGGGTGTCCGGTAATGAATGGATAACCTTGAAATGTGTTATAGTATATCTTATGCCTATTCAGAAAAAAATACAAAAAAAATATATCATAAGTAGTACCAAAGTTATGATTTTTTTCAAAGTCTAATTTTTTTACTTTATTTCACTTTTATGAACACTACGATCAGAAATGAATCGATTCCATTGGTTTTTGTTGTTTTATTCATTCATTTCTGATCGTCGAGTTCATAAAAGTGAAATGAGGCAAAAAATAGACTCGTTAAAAAAAGTCATAAATTAGGTACTACTTATGATATATTTTGTTTCGTATTTTTTTCTGAACGGCCATAAGTTATACTATAAGACATTTCAAGGTTATCCATTCATTACCGGACACCCTGTATATACGCACGAATCCTGGATGGTCAAACCAATGTGGTTTTTTAGGGAAGATCGGAGCAAATTGCGTTCGTTAGAGGGAACGCACACATACATCTGTAGTCAAATGTAATCCTCTACGTACGAGACTCGAATGAGTGAGTATTGGGATAAGTGATATCGTTTTCGCTTTCACGTAATCATTCGTGGGCGGGATATCCTGTTAGACGAATCAGTGAAGTCATCTGAAATGCGGAGCTCTTGATTGCCTTTGTTCATTCACTTGTTCAATCCCTACGTTCATTTTCTCTCCGATCAATAGAAAAAATATTTCTTAGCAATTTTTCACTTTTTTCCCAAAAAGAATTAAAAAATTCTTTCGAATAAATAAATGTTAATCTTTGGAAAAAGAAAATAACTGAAACGCGAGGCGTAAAGTTTTCAAGGACGACAAATGAATGAAAATCTTGAAACCGATCGCATTGAATTTTTGCGTGTCTCAATAGAGCAAAATTAAACAAATTTTATCAAGGGCAATAAAGTGAAATTTTACGAAAAGACTGGACCATGACGAGAGACGCTTTATTCAGGTCTAATTATTTTAGGTAATTAATTTTTTTATTTTATAATTACTTCCTTCATGATTATAATATTTTTTCCCGTAAAGAGCAACTTTTTTCTTTTAAGAAACTGCTATTGAAACAAAATTTTCAATTTTTAATGACGATATATTTTTTTGAAAAAAAGAAAAACTTTTTTTCACGAGTTTGTTTAGGTTTGTTTGGGTTGATGAATATTCGATGAAAAAAATATATTAAACATAAGAAAAATAAAAAAACAACTGTTTCCCCTTGAAAAGTATATTCTACAGATAAACCGTATATTTTTGCAGATTTTTTCATGAATACGTACGTGGGATAGCGCGAAGACAAAAACGACCCAGGTTCACGGAATTAATGTGCCTAAAATACCATGGCGAGTTGAGAGTTAAAGTTTGTTGGAATACAACAAAAATATTAGTGCCATCCCATATCTGACGACACAATTAAGCTACGAAAGCGAAACCAAACATTTTCGAACATTCTTAACCCTTCACAGATAACCTACGTCGAAACGACGTAATCGATTTTTAAAAATCGTATAATTTTGTAAAGTAAGAAGTACCTTGTTTTGTTCTTACATTTTTTTTCTAATCAAAATATGAATAAACTCTAACGTTTTTCATTTACTCACAATAAAATTACATACACTAAGACCACATAACATTCAAAAACCTAATATACACAAAATCCAAAATATGCTCACTCAAACATGGTTATCTATTTAGGGTTAAGAGGATTTTTCACCCTAAGCTTCAAAAAAAAGGTTAAATAAACACACGGGATAACCAAATGCAAAAACATGAAGAACTTTCGCGGCATTCCAACGTTGGAAGCGTAAATAGCATCGATTTTCATGCTCCAATTTCGTTTAGGGTTCCAGAGCGATGATCGCGGAACGGAATGTAAACTATAACGAGAAAAACGATTCGAGCCAATGGGACACTTGTTGTGCGTCACGTGAATAATTATGAGGTTGAAGTTCGCAACGTTGCGAGGCAACGAAAATCATTATTTTTTAATTTCTCTATTTCTTTTTCAATATAATCGTAATTAAAATACCTCAATAAGGAAATAAAAAAAAAGAAAAAATAAATTTCGTTGCGTCGCAACGTTGCGAACTTCAGGTCTATGAATAATTGGATTTACACTCGAATCGTCGATACGAAAAATTCGTAGAAAATGTATGTATGACTCACGCTCGTACTTCGGAAAATCTGTCGAGATGACACCAGCGTGACAGAAATACAAGTTTGACGCGTTGCATAAGCCAAGAATGGAACGAGAGTTAGAAAACTCGCGAGGATTCGACGATCGTTCGTAAGCCGCGATCTCGCGTATGCAACGGGATTAATAAAACGAGAAGGGTACGAGCGTAGGCTCGAAGAACTCGCGGGAACGAGTTGAGGGAAAGGGGGAATTCAAGGGACTTGAAGTTCGCATCGTTGCGACGCAACGAAATTTCTTTTCTGATTTTTTTATTTCCTTAGATTTATTATTTAGTGAAAAATTTTTTTTTATATTAAAATTCTAGATTATTACAATAAAGATGTGTATATTTATTGAGGTATTTTAATTACGATTACAGTGAAAAAGAAATAGAGAAATTAAAAAATAATGATTTCCTGCAAAAACCAACGAGACTTCGCGAAGTGAAACCAAACGCAGCTTGATGATCTTCGCTGTAGGAAATTATTGCGGATGAGATGCAGCGAGCCGGTCAACTTCACGTTACCGAGTGAACTTGCACGTTACCGAGTGTACGAGTCTACGTACGGAGTAAGAGAGAAAAAACGAGAGAACAAAGAAAAAGTAGAGGGAACAAAGAAGAGGGGTCATTGAAACTCTAGGAGATTCTCAAGCCTGGAGTTCTTCGGCAGAGACCTCTCGGAGATTCCCTCGATACTTTTTTCTTTCGTCATAAAACCGTTCATTCCAGTTTATTCATCCGTATTATTTACAAACGCGAATAATTCATTGAGGTTTTATTCGTAGGTGAGGCGTTTGAAAAAAACAATCGTTTCCGCATCTTTTTAAGGTACAGTGCAAATTGAAATGTATTAGACGTTTTTAAGTCTAGTTTTTATAGGACTTAACACGAGCTGTTTCACAAATCAAGGAACTCTCACAAAATCAACAAAAATGCAATCAACCCCAAAACGATTATGTAAAAACGGTTATGCGTTATGTAAAAATTGAAACCCCTTTGATGAGTACTTTTGGTACTACTGGATGGGTGTTAAAGAACGACCAGAATTCATAATGATTTTATTAAAGCTACGATTAATATGTTAATTTAATCGATTAAATAACGTTTCGATGATTTATTTGATCGTTTAGAGCAATGGTCAATGTGTATTCCACTCGTTGATCGTTTATAAATTTTAACGATTTTTCGATTTTTACTTTCTTCGAAAATGGAAAAAAATTATTAAAATTCGATCGCTTAAAAAGGTTCACTCGAAAAAGACTATCCGTCATTTATCTGACATTCAGCCGGTTTTAAAAGTGTCTTAAATAATGTGGCCACGAACCGTGGCGGTTTTAAATTCGGCTCGCTCTGCTCCGGAAATATTCAGCTCGAAATACACAAATATTACGCCCAGTAAATTAGCACACTCGCGGACATTTTGTCACATTTGAATTTTTTTTTTATGCGCTTCATTTCACGTTGAGTTTATATCAGTTGATGGCTGATCGGAGTTCGGAGGCCAACCACTTTTACTTCGAGGCAAAAGTTTTTTTGTTTTCATTTAATTCAGCAGAATCTGTTGATTATTTATCGATTTGGCAAGATTATAAATGCACAGTATCGCATATGTTTTTTTTTGTCCACGTAATTTTACGCATCAGCGCACTCACCTTTTCACGATTTTGTCGCGAGTCCAATTCCTATGCAATGAGGATTTCAATGTCGTAGATCGAAAGATCCAAGCCCGATAAAAATCACTTTGAAAAAAAAATAGATTTTCGATAGCACGCCGAATTGGTAACAAAAAAAAATCAAATAATGATTTTTTTTAATTCTCCGAACTAAGATACTCGATAGGACATTTTCGAAGTTAGATCAACACAAAATATTCGATAAGGATGATCAACGATTCAAAACATAATTTTCAATCGCGATGCACTCGTCGGCCTCGAATAGCCGATATTTTTCACACATCGAAACTTCGACAACTGCCGAATATTCTCGTTTCGTAATGTGAATTTTTTATTAATTTTCCCATTGTGTCAGCGGTTGTTCGAATGAACAAGAAGACGAGCGATTAAATACACTCAATCAAGAAGTCATTACGAATTTATTGATATTTTGCGTCGATCGTCGATTACACTTTTTCTCGTCGTTCTTTCATCTCGGATTGGACGAAGACACGATCGCGCTGAATCGAGCTCGAACGAGCAGAAAGACCAGTGAAATCGTCGCGGTTCGTGCAACACTGACAATCGCCGCTGTATACGAACGACTGGTGCGTTACTTAGCTTCGTACGACTCGCGAGAGCTCGTCACACATACCGATCAGTTCTCACAGTCACTGAGCTCTCCATACAAGCGTACACCGAAGGTGCTATTTATATATATGTGGCTGAGGTTTCACGTATATACACGAGGCATTCCATGACGAGTCCAACTATTCCATCAACTTCCGATCACTCGAAATGCAACAATTTTTTTTTTCTTCATAATAATGAAATAATAATAATAAAAACGAACAAAAGGGTCTGAGTATAAAACCCGAATTTTGGATTGACCAGAAGGCTCAAAATTCCGAATCTTAATAGTCCGAAACTACAAATTTCGTAAAGCTTTACGAAATTAGTTTGGGTTTGTTTGGATTCGTTAGTTTGATTTTAAATCCTCGATTTTTAACAAACCCAAACAAACCCAAGAATTTACGAAACTTGTAGTTTCGGAATAATCGAATTCGGAATTTTGAAGAATAAACATAATAATAAAAATAAAAATAAACATAATGGAAAAAAAATAATTAAAAAAATAAACATAATGGAAAAAAAATAATTAAAAAAATAAACATAATAATGATGAACAAAATTAATACACCAAAAAAACAAGTATATTTTCAATGCTTTCCACGATTTTTTCGAGTCGTTTCACAGAACGGCATAAAGGACGCACGATTGGAAAATTTTAGGATTTTTAGCACGGTTAGTAGGTTGTGGAAAAAGGGTGGGTTCAAAGTCACCAAATGAAGTTACGACCATTTTTTTTCGATTGCATTTCACAGAAAACAAAAATTACCCGCGACGAAACACGATGATGATAAACTTGTTTTTTGTTCCAATGTTTATAATGATAATCGTAATGTAGAGTTTTGCAGATGTACTTTGTAATTAAAACTTGTAAGCAAATTTTGTTACTTTATTTCGTAGAAAAATTGAGCAAAGTACGTTTGGATACAAGTTTGGTTGGAAAAATTAGTGGGACGATTTTATAAGCTGATTTAGCAAGCCTAAATCATACGTAATTTTTGTGGGTGATTATTTAATAAGTCAATTTAGTAAATAAATATATAAAGTATTTTCGTAAGTAACTTTGCACGCTAACTTTCGTAAGCGACTGTCGAAAGATGAATTTAGTAATTTGGTATGTAAATAGTTAATTTAGTAATGGCCAATGAAAACTCAGTAAGTCGTTAATTTAGTAAATCATTTTGTACACAAATGTTTGCAAGTAAATATAGTAATTTAGTAATAGTGCAATTAAGTATGACTAAATTTAATAAATATTTAATTTAGTAATTAAGCAGAATTTTAGTACGTATACTTCGTGGATAAATTTTGTAAGTAATTTTTTTAAGCACATTTATTAACAACACGTAGAGAAGACCGCCATAACCTTACAAATTTTCAAAATCCGTTTTCTCATCGGCGCGTCGAATTATTCAATGAAAAAGCTGAGCATCCTTAAATTATTCATTTAATTTAGCAACTAAATTTCTAATGTTCATAATTCTTCATTTTGTAAGTAATGTTACTTAATTCAGTAATAAAATATCGTGATAACATTTTCAACCTAAATTTTGCGTGAAAACGATTTTTTCGAAGATTCCGTTCAGAGCGAACGAGGAATTCTGCGATATCTACACCGATGGAAAAGCCTCGCGTCTGCCACTCGCACGAAGTGGGACGACTCACGTATTGCCTACACGCCGAGTCACGTTGGAACGGATCGTGCCTTCGCAGGACTTTTCGTGCTCAGATCAAACACGAGCTGTACTCTTTGTTTGCACGTAAATCAAATAATACAGTGATTGGCCGCTTGGAGGGATATCGTAAAAGCGGAAGTTCAGCTATTGGCATATCCATTCGCACAGCGGGCCTTTCAAAGGGAGAAGCCTAACGACCGGCGGATGTCCAATGACTGAGCACGAGTAATTTTACTGATACAATTCTAATCTTTATCGCGTTAACTCTTACGCGCTTTGTATCGCTTTATCGCGGTACTTCCGCACAATCGCAATCGAAATTTTAAAGTTTGTTTCACCATCTGTATGCCCGTGTAAAGTGTACATGTATAAAATGGGCCTTAAATCGAAATATTTAGAGAATTATTTCAGCAGCCTTTTTTAAAAAAATTAATTATTTTCGAGGCAAACGAAAATACCTGAAGTTTATGCACTGATAAATTCTACCGTAGCTGAAGTCTATGTTTTTTTTTATGAGGGATGAGAAAATACTGCTTGAACATTTTTGAGGTTATATCGAGATCGGAAGTGCCTTTGAGAACATAAACATCGACATAACCTTACAAGTAGTCATAATTGATGAGAATCTTCTCGATTGTTAATTGAAAACTGTTTGCCCTTGAGGGATCTCGGTTCGAACGTTTCTTCTGTCTTTCTCGTACTCATACATCACGTTGTACAACTTTCACTTCGACTTCGAGAGACACATTATCAACGGATTTTGTGCCGAAATGTATCAAAACAATAACCTCTCGTTTCACTTTAGTGCGCGAAAGTGGCTAAAGATCGTATAAAACATGGAGGTTAGAGCGCAGAAGTCGAAATTCCATAATGAAAACTACGGGAAAGTCGTTCGCGAAAGGTACAGAGAACACAAAGAAAGTTCGGACGAGATAAACGTATAAAAGTAGAGATACAAAAAATTGCCACTAGAGTCGCTCTACGACGAGTGACCGAACGGTATAGGAATAGCCAGATAAAGAGGTCACATCGTCCGAAAGATTGACGCAGTGCGAGTATGGAAATCGTATTTGCAAAAAAAGGGAAAATTAGTTCACACGTGTAAGCTCCTAGTATTGAGACAGAATTCATTTCAAATGGATTCCATTGTATTATATATTAGCCGATGACGGGAAATATTGAAAACTTTTTTTTTTTAATCGTGATCGATATCGGAGAAAATTAAGGTTAGTTCGTGCCAAAACAGCGAATGTTTGTGGATCGCCACCAGCGCCGCCCAACTAAAACCTTCATTTCCTTACAATTTTGCGGACAGATTGTATGTACGAAATTCAGAGGTACTTATTATAACCTCTGCAGACTACAGTTCAAGTTTTGTCAACTACGCTCTGAAAGTCCTTTGCATCCTTTAATCGTCCTCCCTCTCCATTAAAAACGCGGCCACGCTACATCCAAGGATCTCTTTGTCGTTCAGTTTCGTAGCCGTCAACAAACTTTGCCTGTGTGTACTACCACTTCTGTAATCGGATCTCTTCACGGCACACTCACTCGGGCTAAGTGAGATTTGCACTCTGCCGCCTGTTTATATTCGCGCACGTACTGAACTTGAAGTATTGCGTGTAGGAATGAATTCTTATATTGCTTGTGTAAAAAGTTGAATGTATACTTTAAAATGACGCGGTCACTGTTGTTATGCTGAGAATTAAATGTAATGTAAACAATTATTTCGCAGTTCAAACGAGATGCGTCATTTGTGATATCGTGGAAATGAAACGTCGCATTAAGAGATATTTTTAACGATAATAATATTAACAATAGTAGCATTACTGGTCTTACCGTTTTGCGATGAATAATCCTCAAAATGGTTGGATGTTGAGGACTGGCAGGTTCAATCGCGCGATAGCTGTTTAGATTCGATCGGATTTCTAAAGCATTTTTCATCTCGCGCCTTTTGGACAACAGCGAGCCGTTGAGAAAAAAAAGTTCGCGATTGCCCGGGTCATTGAATGATGTACCGCACTCTGGGGCTCGTCAAACAATTCCTTAGATTATATCACGGAGCTCTTAATATTAAGCTGGTTTTGATTCTTCGTATAATATTGAGCCAACGTAACTCGATGTTGGCGGCCTGTGTCTCGAAATCTTTCTTGGCCGAGGCCAAAACAGGGAATACCCGCGAAGATTTCGTGGTGGACTCTCTCCGTTTTGCTGAATCTGGAGATGTGCGTGTATCCGCAGAGATAAAGTGCGCTTGCGCCTGTCGCTCATCATCCCACTTCGGACTGGAGCTACTATACGGAGAAAAAAATGTATATATACGTAAGCTCTGTTATGCAGAGTCGGACCGTATGATTGTGCCAGAGAAATAATATTTATAATAATAGTTCATGGAAAAATGGCGGGTACTTTAGAACCTCGTATGCAGGAGGTCTTTGCACAATGTTGCTCTCAAGGTTAAAAGCAAATCGCGTATATCCAGCTAGAGGTCTCTCCGCAACTCCTAAAATTAATGCTGATACGTATCCTTTTTTACCGACTGACGATACGGGTGATTTGTATTTTGGACAAGAGCGATTGGACTTCCTTTCTGCCGCCAAAGTACGTTTTTGTTATTTCCATAAAATAACCATTTATTCATTCAATTTCCACGCAACAACTATTTATTTGATTCATTCTTATGAAATAAATACTTATTTACTTTATTTTCACAAAATAAATATTTATATATTGTATTCTCACCAATAAATATTTATTTTATGACAATAATTTTTAACACGTTATTTCATCCTGAGTATCAAAATGATTGCTCCATCTATCCAAGCGACTGCAAACTCGATGGGAGTTGTAAGAAACGGATAAAAGACGAGTTACCCTTCCTTGAATTATGCGAGGACGACCGATTGATCGAAACGGACATTTGTCAACAGTCTGTGGATTATTATGTGGAAATATTCATGTGGAGCTCATTAGAGCGAAGAACGAAAGGTTTGGTGTCGACTTTTTTCGTCATGGCACGAATAAAGCCATGTTCATCTTGGACAAACGTCATCGTTTCAACTACACGAATCTACCATTCTAGACGAAATATCCACAGAAAGACGATTATGGATAACTGTTGGGAAAACGTTATACAGGGTGTCCCAGCTAAGAATGTCATCCCTGAAATGGGGGGTAGGGGGTGAAATTCTAAGACGATTGATATAAGCATGTATGGGTCCCAGATCATGTCGGGGGTACGGCCCCTCCGGGCACTAAACCTGTGCGTGTCGCTCACCGACGTAGGCCCGTCTCCGGGCGCGTCTGATTGGCTACCGTAAAAAATTAATAACAATTCAGGGGTTGATCTGGGACCCATACATGCTTATATCAATCGTTTTAGAATTCCACCCGCTACCTCCCATTTCAAGGATAACATTCTTAGCTGGGACACCCTGTATATTCAGAAACTGCAAATATAACGACAATGAACATGCTGTGAAACATTTATTCAACTTATAGAAGAAACCATGATACATGCTCTTCGGTTGTATTCAACGACACTATAAATTCGGTACCATCGGCGATGTGCGTAAATTATGTACGGTACATGTTACGGGATATTCATAACGCAGAGTACAATATCGTATATGCGACGTGTGACAGATGATTATCGTCTCTTAGTCAATGGCGTAGCGAGAGATAAACGAAATGGTATCGAAATAATACGCGGTAATTCCAATGAAAACGTTTTCCACATTTATTCCATTTTTTTTAATTTTTAATTTTTCACTGTCATGTCGAAAGTGCAAAATGGATATTTTTTTTTTCGTTTTCGCGAGATCACATGTCAAGTCGGATAGTTTCTTTTATCGTTTTCTCGAGTGCTCGTATAATCATTTTACGTAACAGATACCAAATATATAGTATATAATCTTTTTGCGAATGTTAATCAGCAGTATACTTTTAGACGTTTTTTCTTTTCCTTCCAAGTTCTCGTACAAAAATGTCGACTCGAAAACTCTTCGATCGTAACGTTCGAGTGCTTCTTTTTTCCAGTTTTTATTTATCCTTAAGGCCGATATCGATGTTTGATCAAGTATTTTTCAATTTTTAACAGACCGGCTCAAATATATAGATAGTAATTTATATCATAATAAGCTCACTTGTCACAATTGTAGTATATATCTGAACGTGTTTTTCTCTTTGGGTAAACGTAAAAAATATATATATATATGTATATAAATGTGAATGTGCATATATAGTATGTATATATCCACACACGCACACCCACAAATATTTATATATGTGTTTATATATCTCTGTTGCAATGTATATAGATATATGTATATACTTTCATTATTTATTCCTTGTTTTAGTATATCGACACGAAACATAATCTCTCCGACGTATATTTTATCGGCTACTAGACGTTGATGAAATCGACGCAATCACATAATTTTTCCTTTCATCTCTAATATATATATATATATATTAGAGATTATATAATTACAAATTAACAGTATATCCAAATATTAAACAATGTAAGAAACATCACTTGTAAGCTTATAACGATCTATCATAAAAACCGAGTCGTACAATAGAATGATTCATTAAGTTTCTTTCTTCTCACAATAATGAAATCAAGTCAAGGCAATTAATCGATAATTAGTCGCAAGAATGATCATCTTCATTAAAAATTAGCTTTAATTGGCTATACGATCAATAATTCGTCTCTCTACAATAAACAAAAATTCTTCGAGTGGAGTATGACATTATTTAGCCAAAAAGCGAGGTCGCGTAGAAAGGCACCTTGCACATCGCACCATCGACATTGTCAGAAACGATAAATAATAATGAATGTCCTCGCCGCGAATCGAGATGGAAAAAAAACACGTTCGTCGTTCATATTCGTTAACAAAAAAAAATAAAATAAAATAAAATAAACGAACAAAGAAATGATAACCAATTGTCGCGCATTCTACATGCGCCCGTCTCGTGGGGTTTTCGATATTCATCGTGTAACGCTAAATAGTTGTTTATATTACGTATGTCAAAGCGAACATACGTTTCCCGAGCTACTCAACGCCGTTTCGGCTATTAAACGTAAAATCGAGCCAATCGTGTGTCAAGTTACGATACGTTTTTTTTTCTTTGTTGCGAGGAGGGTCCTCGTAGTGGAAGGATAGATAGGCGTGATGCGAAATCTCATCTCTTCCGACACGATAGTCAATATCAGAAGTCAACTTATGGCACGGTTCGATATTAGACATCTACAAGTATCCTTCCCATCAAGCATAAACGAATGCTTGTTCGCAAGCGTTCCAAACTGCGATTGGTCTTCGTCACATTTGATTCAAGATTCGCATGGCCAACGAGACAAGGATTTACGGATGCTAGAAATAGTTTTTTCATCTAGAATAGACCCGATTCCGCGAATTCGGCATAAATATGCGGGGTAATCATCGCGACGCACGGTGCCTCGACGCTTATCACAATATGCCCGATTCGCTCCTAGTTGTTTCCCTTTTATTCCTAGATAACGGAGACTACATGAGGAAACTCCCTTGATCGAAGCAGCTCGGATTGATATAACTCAGAAGATCGTGTTCGGACATCGACGTGAGTTCTTGGGGTAGCATGCTCCCATCGTCCTCGGGTTTTCTGATGACCTGTTGTTGTTGACTATTGGTAGCCGAAACCGTGTTCGTTATAGGATTATTCGTGTTCTGTCGGGTGTTGTTAACGGGTATAGTTGGTGACTTTCTTGCCACTTGTTCAACAATGTTGGCTTGGCTGGACGGTGATTTAGGCAATATGCCCTCCATTGTGCTGTTCATCAATTGGGCACTCTGTGTCGCGACGCTATTGAGTATATTCTTCGTGGCTATGATCGCTTGTGCGGTCGTCGTCGTGAACGGACGGTTGTTTATTATGTCCTGCGTTGCATTGGTTATAACGCTGTTTATAGCCTGTTCAGCGGCGTTGGTGAGTCTTTGCTGGCAGGGCTCTTGCGCGGCACCACTCGCCAGTACGGAACTCGCTTCCGCAACGAAACCAGCCGGCTGATTGAGCATCGAGCCAATGTCCTGCTGTACGGCTTGTTGCATGGCTTGAGCGGCCTGCGCTTGCTGAACAGCTTGTTGAACAGCTTGAACCTGCTGTACGACTTCTTGGGTGGCTTGCTGAACGGCTTGCTGAACTTCCTGAGTAGCCTGTTGAACAGCTTGTTGCACTGCTGGTACAGCTTGCACTTGTTGAGCGGCTTGGACCTGCTGGACAGCCTGCTGAACAACCTGAGCGTGCTGAACAACTTGCTGAACGACTTGTTGTTGCGCCTGTTGAACCGCCTGTACCGCTTGCTGCTGAGCCTGTGCGACGACTTGCTCGACCTGTTGTTGGGCTTGAGCGACCACTTGTTCGACCTGCTGAACCTGCTGCTGAATCGCTGCGTCCTGTTGCACGAGCGCGTGAATCTGATGAATCTGTTCGGCGCTGCGTGCGATCGGCTCGCTCGTTACTGCCAGAGAATTCACGCTGACGGTCGGATTGGCCATACCGGCGTTCGCGGTAACGACCACCGGTGGCTCTTGCATAGGCGGCAAAAGCGCCGCGTTTATCGTCGTCAAAAGATTCTCCCCTGGACACTCGTCGTTCACTACCGAAGCTCCACCACCCATATCAACGCTCGAAGCCGTACCACCTGTGTGACTCTGCACCGGTGAACTCGGCATGAGTGCCTCGAGCAACATCGTTTTAACGGGTATCGGAGGACTCGTCCTTGTCTGTTGTTGCTGTTGCGGGCTCGTTATACCCTCGTGATCGGACATCTGTCCACCCATCATACCGCTAGGACTCCCATTCACCGTTCTCATCGGTAATTGGTGGCTGTCCGCCGCGGAGTTAACGAGAGCGTCGAGTTTCACGGTCGCGGCGTTCGGAGACAAAATATTGGGTGTTTGTTGAGACGTTGGAGGTCGAGCGGAGGATATTATGGAAGCCCGTTGCTGCTGTATAGCACCTACGAAGTTTGCCTCTCGATTCTCATTCTCCTTGGACAAAGGAGACGCCGTTGATTCGATGTGATTCAAGTACTTTTCGATACTATGGCCACTCTGCGCCGGAAGTGGTTGACCGGCTGGTGTCGTAGTGAAATTGCTCAGGGTATTGTACTCGGACTGATGATGCTTCGTTCGTAAATCAACTACACCCGCACCACCCGGAAGCGGCACTACGACACCATTGGATACCGGCTCACTCGGCAGTATACCATTTGGATCCTTGTTTATGCGATGCGGACTTAGAACTTTAACGTGACTCTGCTGTTGATCGTGCAACGTCGTGAAAGGACTCTGATGCGACGAGGAGAGCGTGAGAGGATGCTGTGTCCGCATGAGATCGACGACACCGAGTATACCAACGGTTTCCTGGGCGGGCGAAGACAGCGTTGTCACCGTTCTTATCATACCCGCTTGCGTTGCGTCACCCGAATTTTCACCCACCAATTGGTGCAACGGACTCGTACCGGCCCCACCGTTCGACGTAGGCGTTGGCATACTCTGCATACTGCTCTCGCTCAGCATACTGTTCTCGCTGCTGTCGTCCAAAACTTCCGTTTTCAGATTGTCCGGTATAATCAATTGGTGATTCGACGATGATCTTCGACTGAGAAGAGGATTCGCAACGAGATTCGGTGGTGGCATCATCACGTCGGATACCGAGCTCTGACAGTTCGCCGACTGTGAGGACCACATCATTACGGGTGTCACTTGGGCGGATGTCGCTGCCGGAGGAGGACTCGGATCGCTCTTCAAAACGTCCGACTGTGACTGTTGCTGCTGCTGCTGGGACGATTGCGACTGTTGTATGCTCGACAGGAAGTTCGGGGCTGATGTTTGCGAAATTAGCGCTGCGAAAGAAAACGTCATAGGATATTGTCTAGATTAATTACGTTTAGCTATTTACTTATGAAGAGACGGAGCAAATTAACGAGCGTTCGATTATCCAGATTACAACGGAGCGACGATTATCCGAGCCAATTGGGTGAGGGAAAAAAACGTTGATTCTTTCAGTATAATTAAATATATATACTCGAAAGTACAACGAATATTCATATGTTAATTATATAAGTACATTTTTGGTGAAACGAATATAACCAATGTATCATTTCATACAATAGGACGAATGTGTTGAAAAAAACTTTTTGAAAAAAAGGAACCGACTTCAAAACCAAACACAAAAAAAGTGTAAAATAACTTTTCTTTCGGAAGTCGGTGGCTTTGTTTTTTATTTCATTGACTATGGTCACCGACTTCCGAAAGAAAAGTTATTTCACACTTTTTTTTGTGTTTGGCTTTGAAGTCGGTTCCTTTTTTTTCAAAAAGTTTTTTATTTTCCCCTTTTTAGTTTAGATATACAACAAAAATCTTCATATAATGGCGTCTTTTTGAAAAACTACAATCCTAGTAAGCAACAAAAACGGATCTATGGGGCAACTTCACGAGATATCCATTATTGTTATATACTAAAACCTTCCCCAGAATGTAATGAATAGTTTTCTGAAAACCGCATCAAAATCGATTCAGCCAAACGCGAGATAATCTCGGACAAACATACATACATACAGGTCGAACTGAAAACCTACTTTTTTTTTGAAGTCGGTTAAAAATAATCAACGTTCGCACATCTTCGAGTTCTTGTATATTATTTTTAAAAAAGTCGACGATTTCTTTTGCTTCACGAGTTCCTTTGTTTGCTGTCAAATCTCATAGTAGTTTTACAATCAGATGTTGCATTGAACAACGTTGGGGCTACGTTTTGAATCACTTCGTTGCCATTTCGAAAGCTTTAAAGGCTTCATCGTTAGAGTTTTGATTCAGATAATTGCTATTTCGGATAATTGGCGTTCGGATTAGTGAGGCTCCGTTGTACTTAATTTCTATCAGGAAAAATACGCGCTCTTTTTCTCTCGTCTTCTCTTTGCTCACCGTTGGTGGATACCGCAGCGAGTGGTACTGCACTGGTGGAATTAGCGAGTCCCGCAGGATCGCTACCCGCGGAGACAAGCGGCGAGGTGACAGTTTCGATTTTTCCGACCGAGGGCTCGGGCGGTGTCGAGACAGCCGTGTAAAGGAAGGTGTGAGGTTCGCTCGTTTTCCCGGACGATACGGCGTAGAGCTTGACGCTGACTGTTTCCGTTGGCGCGAGATCTTGTCTTCTGTAAGGCGGCACGACGCAAACCAAATGCGTCTGCTGAAGAAATTCTTTGTCCGGTATAACAGCACATTCCCAGTGGGGTTCGAGGGTGCTCGTCAAATCCTCGTTGTCCAATTGGAAGACAACGCGTGTGTCCTTGAGAAAGTTTTTGCCCAAAACGAAGAGTTCCAGGCCTCCGGTGCATGGACACGAGGTCAGGGATTTCTTGCATATTTCCGGGATTCCGGGAGGCTGAGCTGGATCGACGAAGAAAACAGAGTTCATTCAAGGTTCGTTCATCAACCTGCTCGCGTTGATTCGACGAGATTGTATAACGATCGATACGTGTCAACGTTACTTTGGAGAATGGTGAAGTATTTCACATTTTCCTCTTTGATCATGAAAATTGAACGACTACGTTCAATTGGAAATATACTTAACGAAAACAAATTTTTTCTGGTTATACACTCTTCTTCGAGTATGATTAACCCTTAAATGCATAGCGATGTTGATCTGCATCGTATGTTTAAAATCTTATATCTCGTTATGTAGCAACCATAGCGGACTTTTTTTTTATTTTAACTTTTCCAAAACTATTTTATCGTTTCCGAACCACAAGTAAAATCTTTGACAGTTTATTTTTTTATCTGTGACAATTTTCATTGTTGGCGCGCAATCTGAATAAAACTTCACTTCGGCGTGTATTATAAATTACGATTATTTGAAATAAAAGTAAGAAAAACGTACAAGATAAATTGTTTTCGGATAGAAACAAGGTAAGAGTAAGAAATAATATTTATATTTTTCAATTTATTGATAAAGTTATGTAAGATAAATGCATTTTTTGTGATGTAGAAGTACATCAATATGTTTTTTTGAAAATAAAAAATATATTTTCCATAATTATTCAGTATTTTTCCCATTAACTACACCCATTTTCCGATTTATTTCAAATTTTATTGATTAAAAACAAAAATTCATGCATTTAAGGGTTAAGATGGAGCCGCAACCGCGACAAAACTTCGACGAAGTTCCCACCTAGAGGGCGTGCTCCGTCTTAAAGAAACTTTCTATCTACGAACGAAAGAACTCACTGCAAACGATAGGCTGCGAGCAAACTTGAAGAGTTTCACTGGTGCCATCAGCGTGCGTAATCGTCGTACGAAAGACCATTCGGCATCTAGTGGATTTTTTTTTACTACGGCCCTGTAGCACTCCAGCCTCCTGAGGAAATCTGTGTTCCACATCGACGTTTCGTTCCTTGAGTATACCGACGCAATCGCAAGTGACGAGCATGTCCTTCGTCGGATCCATATCAACTTCGATCACGATCGTACCGTCGAGTTTGCGCTCGACGCAGGGCGTCGAATTTTTGCCGCTCACTCGACAAGCTTGATAAAACATGTGCGGCGCGACACGCCCGAGATCCGTTCCTATGAAGACTTGAAGAGTCGCCGGTTTGTCGTAACCGACGAGACGCACGATCGGAAAACTGTTTCCGGTGCGATCCTTTACCGCGCCACGAGAACCCTCGGTCTGATAACGAGCTCGATGTTGTTGCTCCGGCTGGCATATTATCTGAAGCTGAGTTTTGCC
Source organism: Ophioninae sp. B BG-2022a (assembly GCA_030522765.1). Classification (NCBI taxonomy): domain Eukaryota; kingdom Metazoa; phylum Arthropoda; class Insecta; order Hymenoptera; family Ichneumonidae; species Ophioninae sp. B BG-2022a. The sequence continues at coordinate 48,946 of JAPYZJ010000695.1, forward strand.
GTCACGGGACACGCTGCCTGATGACGACGACAACATGCGACAAAACAAAAGACAGAAGTTAGAAATGGGATGTTTCTATTATTATAATCATTATTACGATTTTCATTACTTTGAACGTTATTATCATTATTATTGTTATTATTACTGCGAAACTTTGAAAAACGAACAAATTTTTAGACTTAAACTTTCGACCAAAAGTTATCATCTTTTCGAAAGATATCAGGGGAGAATCGAGGACACCGCAATGTTTACTTCTTTACGTGTATGCCGAGTATATTGCAGCATCATCCAACACATCATAACCTAGAAAAATTAACTTCTACTGTGTGACATATCGCCTACGGCGAACGGGAGCAGCCATCAACATACACACGAGGAGAATAAAGTAGTGAGAAGGCAATCGATAAATTCGTGTCAGGAATGACTTCGAGCAAAAATAAATTGAAGGTGTATATTCACCTAGAGGCCCAATGAAACTACCAATTTCCGATATTTCTTTTGAAAAATAGTTGGTTCCGAAGAAACGAATTTTTTTTTAACACAACGTTACATATATCGAAAGTGTACAAAGAGATAATAAAAAAATACTGAAAAACATGGCTGCCGATGACAATTTGATCGTTGGTGATTTCTCACACGATCTCTCTAAATGTTTTTCACTCTATTTCCTGTAAACTGGGAAACAGACCATGTTTATTTTTTGGCGATTTCTTTTAGGACTCTCGATATATATGTACTTTCGTGTTGCAAAAAGATGTCTTTTTTCTTCACCAACGATTACCCACAAAAAATTGGGAAGCGGCTTTTTTTCGAGCTTCCAAGTAAATGTAGCATGAGGAGAGCAAAAATCATTGCCCGTCATTAATGCGTGTGAAAAAAATGATTCTCGGAGTAGCGAAACGAAAGAAAAGAAGAAAAAAATTATTTCCCAGCCGAAAAAAAGAGGTTCCACGGAAAGAGCGAAATAAGCGAGCATTTGCGATGAGAGAAAGAAAAAAAAGGCCATTCGTGACGGGAAAACGTACAAAGTTGCGACGAAAGAGTGACGGGACCTTGATGGGCCGGTGGTGGTCTCTTGGTGTACACACCGATCGCCGGACGCGGTCTCGTGATACCGACGACTCTTCCGACCGAGCCATTTCCGGTTGCCGAGCGACTCGATATTCCGCCCGAGCTTAAACCGTTCGACGTTGTACTCGTTAAACCGGTGCCGTTTCTCGCGGCTGTAACCGTCGTCGGGTTGATCTCGGAACCGCTGTTACTGCCGTTGCTGCTCGAGCTGCTGCTCGAGCTGCTGCTACTACTGGTGGTGGAAGACAAACCGCGCCCGGCGACTTCCGGAAACGCGAAATTCGCGTCCTCCGATTCCAGCTTTATGTCCATTTTTCGTCTTTTGGTGTCCTCCTCGCCGGCACCGTTCCACGTCTGTGTAACGAAGAAATGATGGTATATTAATTTTATTCATTATCAGTGTATACGCGATTTCTTCTAACATTAAAATGACTTTTTAAATTTCGCGGGCTATGTATATTCAATTTTCGATTTCTTTGTTCCGTTATGTTGGTACAAATGTCCCCAACACATGTTTACATTATCAGCCATATTGAATATTCACTTTGTTTTCGATAGACATAAAGGTTAGACGCGTTTTGGTATGCTTAGCATTTTTAAACCATTTTCAAAGATCCCCATCTTATTTCTCCCAAAATAACAAATCGATCATCTAACATGACCTTCGGCTAACCTTGACATACGATAAGTATAATAAAACGGAAACTGAAAGTGGATTTGTAACAGGAGAGGTATTTCTAGCAAGTGTAATAAGTTTTATTCACCGACGCGTTCTAGATGTTTTTCGTTAACCGACCGCCATTTTTTCTATTATAATTTCCGACTGACGCGTTGACTTTTTTTTAATCAACGACTCATTCTCGAATGTCGACTTTGTGATGAGTCACTAATTCCGCAAACATTTTGAATAAACACACGGTTTTGTCCAATTAAAATCCAAGTTCAAAGTGGTTCCACCTGTCGCAGCTAACTTCATAGTGCGAAAAGTCTCGGGGGATACGATGCAAATTCTGTAGTTGGTAACTAGTCCACGGGCGTCACTGCTGTACTTGTTACACTGCAGCGTTCACTCCAGTTTGTCAGGAAAGAGAACTTTTAACGTTCGTGCAGAATTACGAGGAGAACTGGTGCATTTCTTTTTTCTAGGTTAAAAGTACAAATCTGTGGCGACGCGTCACACGATTGTTCGCGTTTTCGTTCAACCACCGCGCCGAAGCCTAGTGACTGCTTTGTTTACACTTGTCGTTTCACGCAGCTCAATTTTCCAAAGAGCTTCCAACGTTCTCATTCACAATGGCGGCGCTAGAGCTCTTCACGTTTGTAAACACGCTGCTTACCGTCGAAGCCCGAAGTGCATGCGATTAACGCGCAGTGTATAAGACCTACCACCCATGTACGCACGTATTAATATTTATGTATGCATACTACAATGGGAAAATAAATTGAGTGTGCGCCTCGACATTTTCTTGGCATTGGCATTCGTATATTTTATTTTCGTCTGGGAAAAGTAGTGTTTTTGAAGCGATTCCATTTCAAGGACCGTCCTCATAGCCCAAATTCGACTTCACGTAAACCTTTATATCTTCGATATCGCCGTTCGATAAATTTCAGACTTTTTATACGAACGTGGAGTCCTGGTTTTTTCGAAAACAATAATTCGCGAGAAAAATCTTTTGGAATTTTAACTACGGAAGTTAATAATTGATATTACGATTTCGAGGTATTTTTCCGGGCTAAGTATTGAAGAGACACGTTATATGATTTTTTTTTAGTTATTTTCTAGAATAATAATAATAATAATATCAAACAAACCGAAACAAACCCAAACTAATAATAATAAAATTAAAAATAAAAAACCCAAACAAATATACATCAATTATTTTGTATCCAATATCTCTGTATAAACAGATACTGTTTTGACTATTCTCTCTGTTTGACAAAAGTGTGTATGATGAAATTTAAACAAAAATCTGAAAAAAGGCTTGACAAGAATTTAAAAAAAACTGCGCGATGTAAATCGTGATGCTTCATTAAGTGGTCCAGTCGTCTCCATTACTAATAATGACCTGACATCTCTGTGTCACACTTTTCACTAATTACAAGGCATAATCTGGTAATAGTTCCACAAATGCACGTTTACCGGATTTTTCACGGTCCGCTGGATAAGTCCATTGGTTTGGCTGAACCAAGTACGAGTTATGGAAGAACGTGACCAAAAAGAAGTTTCGTTCGAAAAAACAACGTTCTAATCGCGGTCCCAATTTTTTGCGTTCATGTGAGCTTTTTTTTAACCGTGTTGTTTTTTTTCGGGCAATGCACGTTCGTATGAGATCACAGTCGAACGACAACTGCGGTCTCTTGTACAAAGCACCTCAACGGAACCCGCTGCCTGCTCGCGTTCGTATCTAACCTCTAACGGTTTCCGGGAAAACCTGTAGTCGTACTGGTTTTTGTGTCTTTATAAATAATTAATATACACAGTCATCACACGTAATGCAACCGATAAACGATTCACGATCGAATAATTACAACATTGTGTTAGGTGTAGTAAAAAGAAATCCATTATTTTCTATCGTCAACCAATCACGACCCGAGTCAACCAATCACAAAACTGTCGGAAAAGTATTTTCGGTACGAAATCTCATCTTTTTAATGCCATCTAGTATAACCTGGTCGGACTTGTACAACGCGAGATACAGACAATTAAAACCATCTATTGGATAAAAATAATGGATTTCTTTTTACTACACCTAATACTTCAAGGCGCATGACAAATTTGAATATTTTGTCATATTCTAGCCCGATGTCAATCGCAGCTTGGTGCTTTTAGAAACGAGTTTAGATCAATTTGACAAATCAACGAGACCAGGGGGGATATTAGACGCTAGATGGAAATGGACGGGGAAAAAAAAAGAGAGGTGATTGAGGAGAGAACGACGGGTTCAACTACCGTTCGTAGCCATCGGTTTATCTCGTGTTCTTTCAATTGTTTGCAGCGCGATATCTACCATGTACGTATCGCGCTCCATAGGCGGATGAATTACTACATAGATGTACAGCGTGGTACAAAGTCTAAATCGCTCGTTAGATGACTCGCGAAAAAAAAGATTGAAACAAAAACAAAAATACATTATACCGTCGCATCACGAGGCGACCTGCAATTTTCCATAGCTCCGTATACTCGTCTTATTTTCTTGATGAGACAGTGACAGGCAAAGCCAGCAAAGTTATAGTAGGAATCGTACAAAAAAACATTCGAAGAATACGAGCCAACGAGGAGCGATAGAAGTCCCGATAGCGAAGGAGATCACTGCTTTTTTCTTCGTCCTTGTTGTTTCGCTTGCGTCAAGATAAAGGGAGAGATACGAGTTCGTTGTTTCAATTCGCGGCTCGCGATAAAATATCGATGTTTTCGTAAAAGGGACGCATGAACATCGCGGTTCGGTTTACCGTCTGTCCGACAAGAGCGTGTACGGCCAAACAGAAAAACTTTTTGGAAAAGAGCGTTTGAAAAAAGTACACACGTACTACGTTATATTAGGTGTAGTAAAAAGTCATCCATGACTTGTCCAAAAAATGGCTTTAGTTACTTGTAACTCGCGTTGTAAAAGTCCGATTGGGTTACACTAGATGGCGTTGGAAATATAAGATTTCGTACTAAACTTTTGGGACGGTTTTGTGATTGGTTGACTCTAGAAAATAATGGATTTCTTTTTACTACACCTGGTATAAACTAGTAATTGCCTGACACCTTCGAACTGTACTTTCTACTAATTTCATTCCTTAATCTGATCTTTCTCGCGACGAAGCACCAGGTTTAGGTTAGTGTTTGCTAGATGAAAACCGAAATCGGTATTTTGCTACAATTCGCTTCAACCGGCTGACACACTAATTCGGTGGATTCGATGGTTACATCGAAATCTCCAAATTGTCCGATTTTTATAATCTCTATCGTTGCGCGATCTCGTGGCAAAACTATAATAATAACGATAATGAAAATATTGGCAAGAATAAAAGTTATGAATTTTAAATGCTATTCATCTCCGATCATTCAATGGTTATCTCGAACATGACAATTGAAAAATACGCGGTGATCGCATTCCCTCGTTAACTCTTTGTTTACCGTCCCGATCGTTGAAAATACGCGAGCAATTATCGTGACACGTGAAGACGCGACGAGATCGGCACTTGTACAAATCTTATGCGCTCGGGCGACGAAAAATAATGTATACGAATGCGCACTTTACGATCGCAATTTGTTTTTCGATTTTTATCCTCTGTTATCGGTAGCGTATTGAGTCATGGAATTTATGGGAATAGACATTAAAATAGCTGTTAAAAAAATTATACAAAATGGGATATCCTCGTGAAAACTAGTTTTTTTCGGTTATACAAAGTGTCCGGTAAAAGCGTGAACGCCTACATTTTGATTCGCAAAACCGTTACAGAATAGACTCGAATGCTGTTAGGTAGCGACACCCTTGTGCCAAGATGCTTTGCTTGCCCTCAAAGGAGAATGTTTAGGGTTGTTTCAGATCACACCATAAAATTAGTTGAAAGTATGATTCGGAGATGCCAAGTGATTATCGATTGTGGAGAAGACTGAACTATTGTTCAATGATAAAGTATCACGGTTTATATCGTATCGTGCATTCGTTTTTTTTTTTCCAATAATTTTTCTCAAACGGATTTTGAGTTTCGTCGTACACGCTCTTGTCAAACACACGACTTGGTCGTGCTTAGCACGATATCGATCGGGAAGCGTTACCTAAGAACGATACAGCATATTGAAATAGCAATCGAGAGAGGGTTTAGACGCGGAAGATTTACGGATTGAGATACGTACCGGCGAGGAAGATTTAATGCGAGAATTCAATATGAATGAATGAGAGGGCAAGAGACATAGAGAGAGAGAGAGAAAAAGGGGGGAGAAAAAGAGAGAGAGAACCAAAAGTAAACAGCAAATTGAAGGGGACCACTAAAATAGACAGTATATTCGTGTAGATCATACGATACGTATCCGGCTTATACACACTCACGTATAAACGTATAGGGGAAGATTGGATTTCGAAGAGGTTCGATTTCAAGGACCATTACCATAGCAGTTTAATGTCTCAGTACTGAACATTACGTAAACCCTAAATCTTTACGTAAACCCTAAAAACGTCTTCTAAATAATCTTTAGATAAACGAAGAAACAAACACACACACACACACATATATATACACTGAGGCGTGGTATGTACATCGAGTGGCAAGTCGCGAAAATAGAATCGGGGTATCGCCGGTAGCCGAGAGCAAGTCTGCATTTTCTCCGAACCAAGAAAATTTGCTAACGTTCTCGGGTTTATTTTGAAGCGCGAGAGCCTGAGAAATTTCCTAGTCTGAACCACCGGAAGAAGAAATATTGTTTCGCAATTGATTGGTATTTCAATTTTCGTGCTCGATTTAGAATGATCGACACAATGAGATTGTGGTGTCTGTTTGGTAAGAGCGTGTACGGCGTAACTCGAAAACTATTTCGGTGAAGGAAGTGAAAAAATACTAAACATGCAAAGCATGGTATAAACCGTGACGCTTTACTCTTAATAAGCGTTCCGGTCGCGTGCTACTATGAACAATCGCTTCGCATCTCGGACGCCCACTTTCCACTAATTTCACGGCACAATCTGAAAACAGCCGTACACGTGCAGCTTTGCCGGGTGTTTTGAGGTCTCTTGGATAAGTCTATTGGCGTAGCTAGATCAAGTATGATTGATGGAAGAAGAGTCTAAAAAGATATGCTTCGTTCGAAGAAATAACGTTCCATTCGTGGCCCGAATGTTTCTTTCGCCCAATCGGTTCTTTTTCGATGTGGTTTTCGAACAATTGACGTTTGTCTATGACCACGGTCGGAGGACAACTAACGATTGTAAAGCATCTCAGAGAAACGTCTTGCTTCCCGCTGACGTTCTTATTTACCATTAAACGGTTTCCGGCGAGACGATATAGCCGTACACGCTTTTGTCAGACAGGCTGCATCAATTGGAGAAAAGTAGCAGTAACGAATCCGGCAAGTTTTTCGTTCCCAGGGAAATAACGTTCGAGTTCGAGTTCGATTGAGTTCGAATAAAGTGCGCAGGCGTCAAAAAACATGTTGCTGTTGTTTTTATAAATTGGTAGATCGTGTGGCTATTGCCGAAGAGAGATAAATACTGAAGATACGAACCGAAGTATTGTTGATTTGTTGCTGCGCTTGCTGCTGCTGTCTCTCCTCAAAGCCAAGGCCCGAATCGTTCGAGTTGTCACAAATGTCCTGCGCAGAATTGCCGCAAGCTCTCGAGGATGCACTTTCATCAGAATTGCGAGTGTTCGACGGATTCAAGGAGGACGAGGTCGAGGTCACCAGCGAAGATAAACTTATCGTTTGTTGTTGCTGCTGCTGTTGCTGCTGCTGTGACGGTTGAACTTGCTGATTGCGTTGCTGCTGATGACGCAGCTGCTGTCCGATTCGCCTTGCCGAGTGTGGACGGTTGCCCGACGTTAGCGCGCTTCTCCCCGAGGACCCTGTCACCGTCGAGGTCGTTCCACCTGACGCGGTGCTTCCTGAACACAAGAACACACCGTTTCCTTCAAACGATATTTCCGGCGAAGAAAAACGACATTTTCGATCGGTGATTTAGACATGTCGAAATCCGAGATTGGAGAGCTAAGATCTATCGAGAATTACGTAGTCGAGTTCAAGGACTGAGCGAAGAGCTCGAGTTGCTCGAATAGAATGATCCGGTCACGCTTTTTCTCGACGCTTCCACCTTTCGAAAAGAGCCGCCACAACACCCGTGTTCAACGCTTATGTTTATTTTTACAAAGCCATTTTTCCCTCCCCCAACCTCTTTTCTAGCCACGCGGGCATTGACGACTCAACGTCTTCCAGGCATATTTTTGCGCGGTGCCTATACTTGCATCGCTCGTATCCAAAGAATACCTTTTTTCCTTTTGCTTTCGATGTACCAAAATTACGGTTAGCAAATTTGAACTACGAAAAATGTGGCAATATTTGTTCGGCTGTTTGGAATTAAAATAGACGATTAAGATGTTAATAATGAAAAAGGAATTAGAATATTAATAAGAGAGACGAGGAGTTGGGCTAGTAAAGACAAGAAGAATTAATTAATGCACTAATAATAAGCATAATGATTATTTTTGTTAATAATAGACTTAGAATATTAAAAATAAATATAGGAATCAGAATCTTACTCAAAATAATGACTTGGGACGTTTTTAATCTAAAAATCATGAATAAGAATAACCTCAATTTTTTACGGATACCTCAATTCGTGGTTCTGGTTAAATGCGAAGTAAATGCGAAGTAAATGCGAAGAACTAATTTTTGTTACATTTCAACAATGAAAATTTCGTTCCCGTTCTACTAATTGCTACTCATTCGCTCTTCGACTCATTAAAAATTTCAGAGATTCAAGGTCTTTATTTAAACAAGGAGGCGTTCGATAACAATAAAAGGATTTTTGAATAATTAAGAATTAATTTAAAATATTGCATTTTAACGATACGAATTCCAAAGCCTTTCGTAATATTGATAGAAATAAGGAATTAGTATATAAATAATGAAAATAAGAAATTCAAATATTAAGTAAAAAAAACCTAAAGTAAAAATAATTTTCGTTGCATTCCAACAATGCAAACGACAATCTCATCCATAGTTTCCCCCATTTTAAAGTGTTCCGAGTCTGGCCATTGCTGTTTCGTGCTCAAGACCATCTCGAGTGCCTGTCATGCGTCGTAAACCCTGAAACAATACCGTATGACGTATACGAGTCCCTCCATGACGAATCCTCGAAAACAACTCGTCTGACATTTTCTTTTTGTCTTTATTTTGCCTTTATTGACCTTTTTTTTGTTCGGATGAAAAACACGATTCGCGATTGCCGTCAGAACGAAGTATTAACTCGTTAGGGACTGAGTTTTTGAAATAAAAATTTTGTGTTTTTATCTTTATATTTGGGTTGAATGATGACCAGATAATATGATGATGACGAAAACAAAATTCAAAATCTCCCAATTTTGAGTTTTAGACTGTTGCCATATGGCAACGCTAGGTTTGTAGTTTTTGAGGTACGATCCGTAAATTAAATTGACTACTCACATTTTGGTCGAAAAATCAGTCGAAGAATGTCGACGTGTCAGATGCGTCTATCCTGCGTTTTTGAGGCCGAAATCGACGAAAACCAGTCAATTTTCGATTTTTTTCGCAGATTTCGCTTTTTTTGTAATATTTAACGAGAAAAAGATAAATTAGCCTCAAAATGGCGATTTTCTCGAAAAATACGCGAAAATTCACATTTTGGTCGAAAAATCAGTCGAGGAGTGTCGACGTGTCAGATGCGTCTATCTCGCGTTTTTGAGGCCGAAAAATACGCGAAAATTCACATTTTGGTCGAAAAATCAGTCGAGGAGTGTCGACGTGTCAGATGCGTCTATCTCGCGTTTTTGAGGCTGAAATCGACGAAAACGAGTCAATTTTCGATTTTTTCGGCGATTTCGCTTTTTTTTTGTACAATTTATAGAGAAAATATAAATTAGCGTCAAAATGGTGATTTCCTAGAAAAATACGCGAAAATGTGCTAGTCTTTAATGGGTTAAGATGGAGCCGCATCCACGAGAAAGCTTCGATGCAATTTCGACTCGCGTCGGTAAAACAGAATTAGTGCGAGCTACGGCTACCTACCGCGAGGCAACATTGTCGCTATCTTCCGGAAATCCCCGATAGGCTTCGTGTACGAATATGTTGACGCTCATACGTAAAAACCGAAAATTTGGAAATGTGCGCCGCACCGGCAGTCACAGGAACTAAATGTGACAAATGTCAGACGATATTTTCTCGAAATCGTAAACAAATAGCTAAAAATTGTGGATACCCACGGATTTCCACAAATATGTGAGTATATCGTATGATTCGGGTACCAAAATCTATTTGTTTGGGTTTGTTCGTTGACATTCTTTGCCCTTGACCTTGAAATAACCTCTCTGGCCGGACCCAAGCCGTATCGTCAAAGACAAGGGACTTGAAGTTCGCATCGTTACGACGCAACCAAATTTCTTTCCTCATTTTTTTATTTCCTTAGATTTATTATTTAGCGAAATTTTTTTTTTTTCATATTTAAATTCTAGATTATTACAATAAAGATGTGTATATTTATTGAGGTATCGTTGCGCATCTCTAAACAACGATCAAAATATGTGTTTTGAATATGGCTAGCTAAATTCTCTATTTTACATCATTTCCATCACGGCTCCCGCATGGTAATAGAATCTATAGATTTTTTTTTCGATTCGAGAAATTTGGAGAGAAGACAGCTGTTCATCATCAATTTTTACATTGTTTGGCAAAAATTTGTGAAATTCCGAAGAGCCGTTTAGGAAATCCGTGGGAATCTATCACCCTGATTGGTGGACGAGGGGGGGGGAGGAGATACGGTTCCCTTTTACAAAATCGCGAATTTTAGAAATAAAATTAAAAAAAGTCGATTCGGAGTCGATTCGGCACGGAACTACCCATGCTCGTCCCGCAGACAAACGAGGCAGTCTGTGTATTTAACTGCCGTATGTACCAGTCCCTCGGCGGCAGTCTCATATCGCTGATCTTTCGCGTACAAAGTCCAGTTCGAAAGGACGACGCGACAAAGTTTAAACGATCGCGGAAACAATAATTGTAATATTATAATTACGCGTTAATGACAACAGCAGCGATTAGAAAAGTAAGAGTAATATGAACCTCAGTTAAAAACAGTCAGAATACGGAAAATCGACCTTTTAAATATTTTTGTATTCGATTTTTTATCATTATATTATATTTTTGTTATTATAGGACATTGTTATTATATTTTGAAAAAATGAATTATCTGGACATTCGTTATCGTCGTTTCTCGTAGCATAGCTTCTTTAACTGATGGACTTATCAACTTTTTGTTTATCATTATTCGTGTATCATTAATGACAAGATATACTTATATATCAGATATGTAAAATCGACTGATTATAATTTCTTTATTACGAGAATATAATAAATAATACGTTTGTACATGTAATCAAAATTTGACGGGTAAATTTTTAAATAAAATAATTTTTTATCAAATAAAAGAGTTAATTTTATTAAAAATTTCCTTTGTTTATTTCATTCTCAATTCTTTAATTAATTTATTTTATAAATAATTCCTTGCGTTTGAATATTGTTTCGTCGATTTCTTTTAAACTTGCCCGTAATTTGTTCACCTTTTGGAAAAAATTCTTGAATTTTTAATAAAAAAAAGAATTATAAGAAGAATTTTGAAATAATTGAAAGTAGTGTAGGCTGTTTAACGATTATGTTAATTAAGGGGAGCTGCAATCAGCAGCATAAGAATAAACACATGTAACGTTCGAGTAAAAAAAGAAGATTCAGTAACACCCGAGCACCAACAAATAAAAAAATTAACAAATCAGGGAATAATCAAGAGAATTTTGTTTCCATTGTATTGACGAAAGAGAGACAGATCAAAATACTTCGGTGGGGAATGATCTCATGCCCTGAGGTAGTACGAATGAACTTTCGAATGTTCTCTGACATTTCCCACACGAAAGAATTCATAAATTGGAAAAATATCATTAAATGTGAAAATGAAAAACAAAAAAACGTGTATTCAAGAAGTCGCACTCGGAATGATTCCAACCGAGAGACAGAGATCGAGCTAGCGTATGAAAATGTCAATCATGCCGAAGTAAAGATAAAACATTGATGATAAAAATAAAACAGGCCGGAGTATTATCGTCTGAGGACTGTCGTAGACAGCGTTTACATTTTTTTAAAAATTCTTTTTTTCTTCTTCGTGTATTATATGCATATAAGAAGACATAAATAATTAATGATCTCAACGATATTCTTGAGGTCGCGAGAGGAAGACAAAAACAACCAAACAAAAAATCGTTTCTCCAATCTTGTACACGCATATTGCAGATTTCCTATCACCGATCGTCGTTCTTTTTCTTTTGCACTTTTTCGATTTATTTTTCTCGGTGATCTTGGATGGTTTTGTGACTGAAAGAACAGCAGGAAGCCTCGAATCTTTTACGAAGCATTTCCGAATGAGAATCGTCGAAATTGCGATCGACCAAGCTCGAGGCGATCTAGACTTTCGATGCGCAAATTCAAAAGCAATTTATTCCTTCGTACGACGAGAACGATCGTCGTAAGGATTCGAAAAGAAAGAAACGAAGAAAAAAAAAGAATAAGACGAGTAAGAAAAAGAAAGAATACCAGACGAAGAATCGACAGTAGGGATTCATCGAGGATAAAATTATAGAGGCGTGGGCGTTTCCTGTGTCTAGCGCAGGATCGATCATTTAATTATGTACGTTGAATGTACGTGAAAGTACGCAGGGACTTGCGACGTGTCAGCGTACGAGTCGAAATGAAAAGAAGGGACTCGAGTAATCGCTGCTTGCACAATCGATGTTCTATGGTTCGTGGCAACCCGTGTAACCTCGTCGCGATCCGAATAATTACGAGCTCTCTGCTGCGAGAGCTTCGATCGAACGATGATGATTGGAAAACATTCGCTGTTGCGATGCAAGCCACCGATCAAGGGCTGGATGACGTATGGAGGTTCGGAGCTGAGCAGGAAACCCAAACTTCGATTGACCAAAAGACTCAAAATTCTGAATTTTAATAGTCCGAAACTACAATTTCGTAAAGGTTTACGAAATTTGTTTGGGTTTGTTTGGGTTCGTCAGTTTGACTTTCAACCCTTGATTTTAAATAAACCCAAACAAACGCAAAAATTCACGAAATTTGTAGTTTCGGTATATTCAAATTCGGAATTTTGAGCCTTTTGGTCATTCGAAGTTTGGGTTTCCTACTTGACCCCGGAGGATATTGCATCGTTGAAATCTAACGGATGTTTTTTTTTTCAATTTTGTAGAGTTTTTGGTAATTATTCACTTTAGTGACTTTTCCGAAAAATGAGCCTAACATTATTTTTAGTTATTTTCTCATTGATTGGCTTATAAATAGTGATATTCAGTCGGGGAAAGCTGGAATTGTTCGTCAACCAATTGTATATGAACAAAAAACCTTCAAAGTAATTAAAAATTTTTCACGAATGCTTTTAATGTTAATGTTAATATAATATAATGTAATATAATATAATAATAAGCATATATATATATATATAAGTAAATAATTACCTAGTTTTAAAATCATTTTCAGCAGCGAAAAACTCCGTTAAAAAGATGATTTATAATACGAATAAATTATAGAGGAAGGTTCGTGATGTTTCGACAAAGCAACATTTTTTTCGATTGTTGTTTTTTTTTTGCAATATTACTCGTTTCCTGGTATATTTTGAGTGCGGAATTTTGATAAATGAAGGTCGCCTGTTGACGAAAAGTTGCAATCGCGACATAACTCATTATCAAAGATTGATGGAGACGAAAGTTTGTTTTTTTTTCGCTAACAAACTTTTTTTCCTATCAATTTTGGATGCAGTAATTACGCAGCATTCTGGCATGATCTTATCGGCGATTTTTTATCTGAGTTCAAAAAAGTTATATAATAATACGAATAAAGGAATGTTATAAGGGAAAATCGTGGTATTCGAAAGATGCAACAATTTTATTATTTTTCAAAATATCACTCGTCTTGCGAATATTTTGACGCCGGAGTATCGACGGAAGCCATACGTCAAAATAATTCACAATAATTTGTTTTGCCAATTCCTATCGCAAATATCGTTCGAAATTTTTTCTTTGGCTTGAAAACTGGAATAAATGAATTTTGACAAAATTGTTTGGGTTTGTTTGGGTTTGTGAATAAATGAATTTTGACAAAATTGTATAAGGTTTAATATCTCGTTACGACAATTTCTCCGGGTTGCCAAATCGAAGTTAAAGTCAACGTTAAAGTATGAAAATCTTTAGATCTACAAATTCTGTACTCAGACATTCCTCAAGCTAGGAATAGCTTCCAGTATCCGAATAACGACGATCTTCGTAATTGCACGAGTTGAACGTTTCTCATTGGAGATGTGGGGGAGCACGAAGATGCGACACCGTACGGGTGAATTCTGCAACCATCATCATCATCATTATCATCATCTTTTGATGCGATCACAGCCGAGCGTTGCGTGGTGAAGACGACACTTGGGAGCAGGTGCACCCGAGGAGGAAAATCACGAGGAGATGTCAACGACCCCGAAAGCTCTATAAACGCAAGCAGTAATCCCTATCTCACTATCTCCGGCGTCCCTCGTATACAAATCAATAGCTATACATCATCCAACATCGGGTTTGCAATCTCTCGAATAGTTCGCAATTCTCGGTAAATGAACGAGCCGCAAGAACAAAAAAAAAAGAAACGGAAAGAAAAAAAACGAAAGGAAAAAAAAATGAGCTTCGATGGCGCGTGGTTCGATAAAATTTACAATAGTGATAAGAAGCTGCGAGAGATCGCGAGACGTCGTTAAATTTCACTTTTCGCGCCAAACTCGTTCGCCAATAGTCATCAAACGGTGATTACGTAATATCAAAAGGGAAGGGGGTCTCGCGTCGATCAGACGAATTTTTATCGATTTCTTTGCTGGACGATTCAAGATTACGAAATAATCTGATAACGGGAAAAATGATAGGCGTGAAAGGGTCCTAAAACGTGGAAAACTTTCTTTCTATTGTTCACGTGTCACGGTTGTATCAACTTTTATTTAGATATGATAATTACGATATGATCGATTAAATCGACGCTACCTAACGAGAATCGATTTCCGATCCATTCGACCCTTCGTCGATATTCCCGACCGTACTTTTTTTCTTTGCAACAGCAGAAATTCGATATAAATAACTCGCGGGTCTCGTGACAAATATGATTATCAGGTCGTATTCCAACCTGTGCGCGAGTTTATACGGGAGTCTAGTTAAATATAGAATCCCTCGAGTTAATTACTTTGCGCTCGGAGCGCGTCACTGGCGATATCATAAAAGAATAAATTAAGAGGAAAAATCATTTTTGGGATTAACTACTCTATCAGTGCTCCGAGACGCTTCATCTTCCGTCAGACGTCAGCTGTAGAGCGACGCGGACTTTGGGAATAAAAAAATGGCAATTAGAGACTTCTAGTACGCAAAAACTACGTATTTTTTATTTCACATAACTTCTTATTTTATTATTATTATTATTATTATTATAATATTATTATTATTTTATTATTATTAATTTTTATCGTTATCTTGCCGATGAAATAAATCATTTACCGTGGAATATATAATTTACCTAAAATAAAATATTACGGGCTTCCAGTCGGGAGGAACTGACTGAAATATATTTTGCCAAATTTGTAATATAGATGAAACCCGGTTATAACGACATTGAATTAGCTATGTATAATGGACGTTATAGCCGGTTGCCGTTGTAACCGGTATCAGGTTTAATCAACTACTTTTTTAAATGTATATTTGAATAAAATTGTTTATTAAATATATATATATATATATTTTTTATTAAAATAAAATAAATAAAATAAAATAAATAAAATAAAATAGTGAAAATATATCAAGTTTTACGTGTTTTCTCGTTGAAGCTGAAAACAAGCAACCGTCTCATCATAAGAACGTTTCCAATCAAATGAAAATCTCGTGAAAATTTCGAATTTTCAAAAAAAAAGTGTTTCAAAATGTCAACTTCCCAGCTATTGAAACCGAGCTTCGTCCTTTTTATTCCTCTTGATATTCCTATTAATTTATATTATCCGAACAATTGTTAAACCCAATATTCGTCCAGGAATATTTCATGCCACGATGGATCTCTCTTCGCGGCTCTTTACATTCGTCGAGTTCGAGGAGACGTTCGAGTGTCTCGAAAGCTCTTCGGTAGTCCAGCGATAACAGGATTGATAAACATCGTTAACTATAACGCAGCAAACGAGAGAAACGACGACGACGACGAGGCTGACGAGAAAAGTGGCTCGATAACCGTAAATGTCTGTGTAATTTCGCCACGTGTGCAACGACACATATAAAGTAAACGTGTATATTTGACTATCACGGTGGGATGCGAATTCTCAAGGATGAGAAAAAAAAAGAGAAGAAAAAAAATCTCTCGGTGTACTCGTCTATGTGTATCGAGAGAATGTGCGTAGTTCAATGATAGTACATTATTATCTCCAGACTGAAAAAAGAACGGCCTTCGAACCCTTACAAATGCTCCCCTGTGGCTCGCGACCTAACCCTAAATTTCTCTCATCGATCGACTTACACGAGCAACCGTTTCAGTCACATATCCAACGATTCGTGTCCGTAACAAAAGTCCTCAATGTTATTTCATTCAGGAGAAAATTAACGAAATTTCCACCCTAACCAATTTTCCGAATCGTCGTGTCGAATTTCCGGAAGGGAGAGTTTTTTGCATCAACGAGTGCTAGTCGTTAGAGCCTACTTTGCAAATTATGAATATTGAAAATAATTAATCGATACTGTTTTAATCAGCCTGTTATTTAATTTTATCATAGTCTGTTTAATTAGTCTGTTTTTTAATTTTATTATAGTTATTTAATTATTTATAGTATGTTATTTAATTATTATTTAATTAGTCTGAAAATAGAGCAATTTAGTTAGAGTAATTAAATCAGGGGGAAAAGTTGCGCACTTTTTATTAACATTATTTTAGCAGGCCAGGCTGGAAGGTCAATCGCTAATTGGTCGTAATCTCATTGTTAAAATGGTTAAACTCAATCAAGGAACTTGGTCGAACTTTAAACGTGTTTTTCTTGAAACCACGTATTCTTTCCTCATCTTTTTTGCCTTATTCGTTATTCACGATAATGAGGTCATTCTTCCTTGGAAAATTGGAAAAATTTGGACAATTTTTTATCCAGATCGACCAAGTGGTTACGATTAAATACATCCATCTCATGATGAATGAGAGGGATGTAAAAATCATCTTTAAAGAGATGATTTATAACTGTCTTAATGATTTATTTAAAAAAATGATATTACGTACGAAATTTTTTATTAATAAACCTGTAAGTAAAAGTCCAAAGGATTTTTGAATAATTTGACTTGAGAAAATACGTGTTTTAAATAACCCTGATTTCCAGGATGATTCAGAGGTCGTCATAGCAGCTAGTCCCTTGAACATTGAAGCCCAATTATCGTTTATTAAATTTTATTGTTGTTCAAAGTTTTACGAACGAAAGAAAAATATACTGGGTCGATTTTTTTTCAATAAATATTTGTACGGATACATTTTTTAATTTAATTTTTTATCGTTCAATTAATCAATTATTGATAACGTGATATTTGAATTTACAAAGGCAGGTAGAGAGAAGGTAGATATTTGAAAAATCTTGAACTAATTTACTTTCCGTCTGATGATTGTGGGGTGTTATCTTCATTGCGTTGAAACATCGATGGAATTTTGTGTCAGCACGAAGGGAGATTATATTTTCTAGGTCGAATAATGCTTATTCGATTTCTTGCTTGAGTGTTTGGACCCTCCATCAACAGACTGGCGGTTCATACGCCAATAAAACTACCATTAAATATGTACGCGATACATCGAAACAGAAAATTGGCGATATTTTTGGCTACGATAAATAAACGTGATTCGCAATCGTTATATACCTTGGTAATATCACAGATTTATAGTTTGAGTGCTAACATGGCTGGTATTTAAAACAAAATGAGCATTCGCTTAAATGAAAAGTTGGAAGGATTTTCTATATCCAATAAACTTGATAAATTTATCTTTAATAAAATATCAAATCAATTATCAATCAATTATTTTCAGTATGATACACTTGAACAAATTTATTTAATCAGTTATAATTTTTATAAAGCATTGCAAAATTTCTGACGTTTGTTTAGTTAAGTTTTAATTAAAAAAAATGTTTTTATTGAGATTTGATTATAATTAATTGAACGAAGGTGACCGATTTCCTATTATCGAGAATTGTTATTTCTGATGTGGGGTTTTATAAATTATTCCTTTGAAGTGTTGAATTGTTAAATTTATTTATATAAGGCTCTCCAAATCGAAATATGCTGTTTCGGATTATAAAAATCTTAAATTTGTCCTCCATTCAATTTGTGCATAAGTCGTGAAGAATTCATTGATAAAAAAAAAGCGAGAACAAATTCGACAAGGGATAACAAGTATCGCAGTGTCTTTCGTCTCAGTTTTCCCTGAATGCTGATAGCCTACTTAACGTTCGATAGATAACGTGCCTGTCTACGATAAGAGTGAAATGGAACATCCACTCTCGATCAACAATTCTTTTTGTTCAATCAAAATGAATATCGAATACCAGCCATATTTTCTACGATTCCAAAAAAGTCATTAAACTTGAATATTTCTGAGATAGAAAACCACGTTTTGCTTTCATGAATTTCATCATAATGATTAATCTTTGATACAATTTCAATAAAATTACAACATCGGGGTTCGCTTTTTTGAGATGCAACAAAAGTCGTCCTTTTTTATTCTCCTAATTTCCTTTGGCAGATTCGAGATACGAGGAAATACTTTTTAGGAATCTCATGAAGGAATTTAAAATCGAAAACGAAATCTTAACGTAAACCTACCAATCTACATTCAAATATGACAAGTTTTGGGCAATAATAAAAATAAAAAGTTCTAAAGGGTAATGCCTTTAGAACTTTTTATTTTTATTACTCAAACGATGGAAACTTCAAGTTATTTCGCTGATATGTTCATGGGTGAATAATCATTTATTATTTTATTTATTATCATTATCATTTTTCATTTTTTTAAATTCGTTTGATTTATTTCTAGTTTTATTGAATTATTTCGGATTTTTTATTATTTGAACCATTTTATTTGTGTTTAGTTTTATCGAATTCGTCATATCAAACGACAAATCCAATGAAACTAGAAATTAATTGTATATTGAATTTGAAAAAAAAAAAACAAATCAATGGTGATATTCCTGAAAATACGAAATTAATCGTGAAACTCCACAAAATAAGAATTTAATCGAATTATTCCACAAAATAAAAAATCAATCGTGTTATTTTATATAACAAGTAATCAATCGTGTTATTCGTGTATGAAATGCAAATCAGTATCTACGCTCAGGTACACGCGATGTCCTTCGCCTTTTGCAATTCTCATCTTACAATCGCCTCCCGACTCATCCTCAGCTGCATTTTCTCCACTAATTAGAAAATTCCTTGAATATGTCTAGTCTCCGAGGCCTTTGACCCACTTATATCCCAACTTTGTGTCAAGCTCGAGTCAAACGACATTGATAAAAAAAAAAGAGAAAAGAAAAACAATTTTCCAACGCTTTTTTCAACCATGGTTTTTTTTACTATCTTTTTCGATTTATTTGAACTATCAAAAAATAATCAATACCGGAAGTCAAACGGGACCATTTAACGGATTAAATTTTTTTCGAATGTGCATAATTAATTGGAATGATAATTACGTGTGTATGAATTGCACATTTTTTTAATGACAATTCATCATTATCATTATCATCTTTCCACAGGGCATTGCATCACGCTGCTAATGCATTGTGAATGCTTTGCATGTAAAATATAAAAAATACGTGTCGAATCCTACTTGATTTCGCGAAAATTCGCGACATAACGAAATTCGACTATTCGTGCGAATTGTCTTCTCTTTGGTTTTTTTTTTTGTGTTTCTTCATCGTCATCGAGGATCGCTTTCCCCCCCCCTCTTGCCAGTGGGCACTCCGCCAGATTTTTCGACGTCATGAGCGTCGATCAATTATCAGATTATTTTTTCTTCGACGCCATAACTCCCGAGAATATTCTGCTCAGTTTCGATTTTCTGAAAATTCTTCTCGTCCCTTTCCCAAAAAAGATTACTTATTTTTCATTTTTGCTGCAACAGGAAGACGCGAAAGGCCCGGCTTTTGTATCGTTCAAACGCATAGGAATTAAGATTTTTTTAAAACTTCTCCCCCCTCCCCTTTTATTGAAACTTTCGACCAAGAAAAATCATCGAAACGTTTTTTCATACAAGACATTTTTTTCGTACGAGAAAATTTACAATTTTTATTCACAAAAAAAAACATTTTTTTATTTCTCTATTAGAAAATTAATCTATAAAAAAAAAGAAATAAAAATGAAGAAGGAAAGATTATGCCAACGATGAAAATTCCGGCACCGTTTATTCCGAGTTTTCTACCCAGAATTTCAAATTTCAAACTTGGGCGTCGAGATTCGATTACGGAATGAAAGAAATCGAATTTTCGGTTGGGGGAAAAATAAAAGAAGAATGATCGGAAAACTGAAGAGGTTTAAAGGACAATGTTGATGTTGCGAAGAGTGAGTACACGTCGAGTGACACAGTTTTTGAATATTCCTCTAATTGGAGATGCAAATGATGGTACTTTAAATTCTCGGTATACTGACCCGACCTCCTTAAGGCTGCGTGGTACGAGCTGTTTCTTGTTATTGGCTACACACACGCAACTTAAAATAAACAGGCACGTAATCAAAAAACCAAAAAAAAAAAAAAAAGAATAAATTTCGAACCCGTTACATCTCCGCTTAGCTATCAGCACGTCCGGTTGTTTCGAGGACAGTCCTCGAAATAGAGGGTCCCCGAAATCACTTTTGCGTAAACCGTCACGCATAAGAGTTTGATTCCGCATTGGGCATCTTTCCAGCCTCCAATACGGTTGAATAAGACTCCGAAGGAGTCGGTCCGATTCATCAGTCGGGCACTCGACCAATCTCGCGCGCGAAACCAAAAAGAACAAATTTTGAAAAAATCGCTGGACGCGAATAAAAAAAACAACGATAAAAAAGACACTCATACACACATTCGTGTCAGTGGCCAAAGCTGCGAAAGTTTTGCATCCTGTCGAACGACTACGATGAAATCCGACTCGTCGTTTCACCGTAAATAAATAAATTTCCCATTCACATTTGCACACGCATGTTGTGACGTCCATATAAGCCCAGATATTGGCGAACGGGGGGAAAAGGGAGAAAGTTGCCGCGCAGCATTCACCGATGAAGCATTAACATTTGCCCTGGTAATATTCCATCGATATCTCGACCAGACAAAACCAACTGAATTTTGAATACGCGCTCTCCCTTTCTCGCGCCACATCGGGCCCCAAAAACCATGGAAGTGTAACTTATAACGGGCGTCCGATCAAGTTTTTCCTCGATAAAAAAAAACAGCTTTTGACGTATTTTAATTTTTTTGTTTTTTTTTTTAACTTTATTATAAGAGTCGAGGGTAGAAAATGAATGTCGGAATATTCGCGATGAGAGGTTAGGTTGCCTTAAATTAAAAAAATTAGAAAACAATTTTTTTTAGAGTTTTGAATAGCACTGAAAAGGATGGTCCAATTCAAGGATTCGTGAATCGAAGGTTAGCTCGTAATTGTATCGATAGTACGCTTGGTCAAACTTTGAACGCTCTTTTCACGAAACTATGTTTTGCAAAACGAATGTTTACTTACGAAAAACATAGTTCTCGAAACGATGTTTTTCGAAAGTTGTGTTTTTGAAATGAACAAAAAAGTATTATTGACGTGCTTCCCCTTAATATTTATTTTTGTAGGTCGTTTACTGTAACGGTGTTCTACGAAAAATTAGGAAAAATACCCAAGCTCTATTATCGACGCTTTTTTCACGAAACTATGTTTTTCAAAACGAATGTTTACTTACGAAAAACATAGTTCTCGAAACGATGTTTTTCGAAAGTTGTGTTTTTGAAAAGAAAAAAAAAGTTTTGTTGACGTGCTTCCCCTTAATATTTATTTTTGTAGGCTGTTTACTGTAACGACGTTTTACGAAAAATTAGGAAAAATACCCAAGCTCGATTATCGAATATTTTAAGGATGATAACTAAAAAAAACCTCAGCTAAATTTTAGCCAGATGTATTTATTTCATGAGATAATTATTTTCTTTTTATTTTGGATGAACCAAATGGTCGAGATCGAAAAAATCGTTCAGTTCTTCACGTTTAAAGAATAAGTTAAAATGGGCCAATAGGACCAACAGGTAAAAAAAAATTCTTTTGAGTGACTAATAAAGTAATTGTAGTTTAAAAGTTGAAAGTACGTTGAAAAAAAAACCGATAATAATCACACAAAAATTGAAAATAAATTTGAAAGGTTTCACAGTTTTGAACACCCATATTTTCGGGGCCATCCCTCTGTTAAAATAACTCTCTTTTGAGTGAATATTGAATTATAGTTAAAAAGTTGAACAATCAATCAATTGTAGTTTAGGTGTTGAAAACACGTTGAAAAAAAACGACAATTAACAAAAGAAAAAACAATTGAAAAAAAAAACTCGAAAACTGCTTCAGTTTGGGAGACACTCTTTTGTGGACACCCTGTATATAGTCATAAGCGCGTATACCTTTCGTGCTAAGTTGCATTATATCCAGACGTACCGGCGAACGGATCGAGGACAGCCGAGAAATTTCGGTGGATGTTTATACACGAGACCGGCTAATGTTCGGATATCGAGATCGTTAATCGGGCCACGTATAAAATTGCGTGCTCTCTGATACGTATACGCTATTTACACTCATGACGTCGTTTAAAGTGAACGCCCGTTGTTGCTGCTCCAACATTATCCGCGAAGTGTCATCGAAAATTGGAACGGCGCCCAATGATTGTCAATTGGCTCGACCGAATCACGACAATATCAGTTAAACAGAGAATCAACGCTTATTTTCCTCGAACAACTGACACAAGCTTCGTATCATAGGGATGCAACGGTTTTTTTTTTATTTCAAATTTTTGGTTGTCATTTTATCAAAATTTTTTAAATTTGTATGGCAATAGAAATTTGAAAAAATTTCTATTGTTATTCAATATTTTTTTTGCACTTCTTTAATTAATTGTAGTTAAAAGTTTTATCTGCACTTCGGTTGCTAATCAAATTTATTGAATCTCACTCTATATACATATATAATAATAATAATAATAATAATAAGAATAAGAATAATATATTAAAAATAATATATTAATATTATATTATTGATAATAATAATAATCAGTAATTAAATTTTTTGAATAATTAATACTCAAAACTATAACGTATTATTGAATTATTGATTACAACGATTAATTAAATAATGATTAATAAATGAATATAATATCTTTTGAATAATTATTAAGCAGTCTTTTATCTACATATAATTCATAATCAGCTGACTCCTATTGTATAATGAGCTTCTATAAATCGGGATTGTGAAGTCCCGCATAATTATTTGGATAATTATGAAACGAAGGGAAAAATGAAATCAATTGGTGTACCCGAGGAAAAACGCATTGGGAAAAATCAACGAATCAACCAATATAAATCATTGCTCGATCTTACTATCGCATAGAACTGAATATCCGTGCGTCATTGCAGTACGTTCTTGAGCATTCGAATCCACGTACGTATTATTAATAATTATACATTTTTTTTTCTCGTTATTTAAAATCCGTTTGTGTGATTACCGTGATGATAATAATGATCGGTAGATTTGGAATTTCCGGCGCATCTCATGAGCAGCATCCCTTCGATGTCGCCCTTGACGAAAGGATGATGAGCGATAAATCGATGATGTCTACCAGCCGTTGCGGTTGTTGCCCTCCTCGGCTCCCTCTTCTTTTCGAAATCCGGTGCCATTCAAATTTTCCCGCCAACAGGATCTGTCTCTCTCTCTCTCTATGAGTTTCTGTCTCCCTGGTGGATCTAACGCGCACGCGCGTTGCGAGCGGCGCGATAAATGGAAAAAGCTCGCCCGGAGGGGGGGGTTAAATGAGAACTCTCTTTTTCTGTATTTCTCGTTCGATGATGAGCTCTCTCGGGAGGCAAAACTCTCGGTGTACCGTCGTCGCGTAAATTAACGTCACTTCGGTCGTTTCGCGTGTACGTCGACGAGGATGCGACACGATCGTTAATTACATTCCCGTCAACGTTGAACAATAATGATAACAACAATCGGAGCGATCACTCTCGTAACAGCTGCTCTCGGAGCTCTGAAGATTCCACAAGAATTACAATTGCTTTTTATCCGGTGCCATATCACGCCGGCAATATTCATTCCGTACTTGATACTTCTGTGAAAAAAATGATCGAGGGAGAAAGAGAAAAGGAGAGAAAGAGAGAGAGAGGAGGGGGAAAGAATGCGAAGGAATCACGAACAATTGGAGCACACAATCGATCGATGATAATTTTTATTATCTTTCTTTTTTTGCGCAATGCGAATTCGTAATACTGTCGGTAATATTGTTGAAAAACTCCCGTTTCGCAAGAAATTTCACTCCGATATCTCGTACATTATTTTAAAACTCTTACTCGAATTTTTTTTCGACAATTCTGTTTTTTTGTATATTTTTTCTTCGTTTAATCGTGCTTGAATTTTTTTTTAAATTATTTATTTATTTATATTTGATTTGATTAATTATCTCGCACACTCCCGTATCATTATCCGTCTCACAGTCATAATCGCACTGCTGTTTGCCGGAGTGTTCCTTCGAGCCGCCTCACATCTCTATTCGCGAAGGTACGAAATTTCGGTGCTCTTTTTTTTTTTTCCTTCGACTCGAGGTTCGATCGATTTTTCACTTTGATCGTCGGAGCTCCCCTGTCGTTTCAACAGAAGTGGCTTTTCTTGCAATTTTACCCGAGAGAGAGAGAGGAGAGAGAGAAAAACGAGAAGTCTTTGCATTCGCGTGAGAAAGCGCTGCTCGTGATGCCTCGTGTACGTACGAAGCCACGGCGCAAACTGGTGGTCGAAGTCGAGACGCGCTTCTCGCCTGGCACCCAGTGGAATAATCGAGTAAATAATAAGAGCTCCCTCTCTCTCTCTCTCACTCCCTCTCTCTCTCCCACCACTCATTCGAACCGCATCTGAATTGCACTATCTGTACTCTTATAGCTACTGTAATAACGTCCTACGAACCGGGGCTTCTCCAACCTTTCCCCACTATCTTTCTCTTTTGTCAGTGTGCCTCTCTCTCTCTTTTTTTTTTGTCCGAAAGTCCGCTAGGGAATAATATATTTTATCTATCTATCGATCTATCTCTCTCTCTCTCTCTCTCCCTGGCTTACTGGCGTAAGCCAGTTATTATTACAAATTACAGAAAAAATATGATAGATATTAATTAACATAAAATAATATAAAATGATAGAAATGAAATCAGAAGCCAGTTTACCAGTAATGGTAAACTGGCTTCTGATTTCATTTATATAATTTTATATTATTTTATGTTAATTAATATCTATCATATTTTTTCCGTAATTTGTCGTAACTCCATTTACGGTACTTCTTTGGTAAAACTTTTAATTATTTTTGTATTATTTTTATTATTTTCTGAATTTTTTGTATTATTTTTGTATTATTTTTGTATTATTTTCAATGTTTGTTAAGATTATTATGTTGCCCGATAGTTAATTTTAGGGCATAATAAAATGTATCATCATCATCATCTTTCTCTCTCTCTCTTCCCCTCTTTCTCTCCCCCCTCCCTCCCTCTCTCTTCCTCTCGATCTCCTCACGCACTGTTTAGACTCATTAAACGCCTCAATTCCATTATCGTACGCGCGATCCCATCGAGATGCACGCGGCGCCTCTTCGTCAACAAAATTCACCAGATTCGCGGCAAGCAAATGACCCGAAAACTTTATCAGCCCGAACGATCGTTTGGATGTCGAAGCCGAAACAAAACGTTGTCATTTTTATTGTTGTATCGCAACGAAAATATTTCTCTATTTTTTAATTTTATTTTTATTAGTGAACAATGAACATAGCCTTTTTCTTCGGCTAAAGTTCGGCTAAAGTTTACTTTGACCATGATGAATTTCGAATAAATTTGTTGATGTATTTTTCAACATATTTTGTACCCTATTTTATGGAGTAGTAGTTTCGACATTTTTTATTATTTTTCGTCGCGTCGTTGGTGTATTCTTTAAATACATAATTAAGTAGTTTCAAGTCTAAAATAAATTTATTCAAAATTTACCTAAATAAATATAGCAACATTTTGATTATGACGTGGATCGTAATAAAATACGAGAAAAAAATTGAGAGCTTCGCGTGCATGATGTTTGCAATGGTTGAATCTGTTAGCTATTATTTTTATAATTATTATGTTTTCAAAATATTTCGAGGTACATGTTCAATCCGTTGAAAAATCTAAATTTTTATATAACTATGTTGTTTAACCTTGTAGTCACGTAGAAGATCTAGACCTAACCTCGCAAACTTAAAAAATCCGTTGTTTCAGGCCTAAAACGAAATGCTATTCCAAATGACTTTCCTTTCCTCGTCTTTAGTCCGAGTCTCCCTCAAATGACATTCATCAATTTCGTCTTCAATTTTCCCTCAACCACAGAGTGAGGGAAAATTGCTCCAACGATAAAAAAAAAACAAATAATCCATCTCCGTTTGCTAGCTCAGAAGAGTTCGTAGCAAAGAATAACAAAGAACGTCCGATAATTCGAAATATCACTTTAAGGACATGTTGAAGACGTACCACGTGACACACGAGTGCGAGAGAGATAGTCGAAATTTTTAAATCGCAATTTCTCGTCGACGAAACATTTTTATCGTAAAATTCAAGCATCTATTTCTGCCTCTAGGAATTCTACAAAGACTGATACTCGATTTTTCGCCGTAAGCTTAATGGAAGCTGAGAAAACGGATTTTGAAAATTTGTAAGGTTATGTCGATGTTCGTCATGCTCTTAAAGTTTACATACACCCTGATCGTCACTTTTTCAGCTCGCGAAACGTAACGCGTGAAACAAGTACATATAAGTATTCGGAAGCTATTAATTTTGGGTTTACCTTTGAATTCCACCTATGAATCTTGCTCTGCTTCTTTATTTTATTTTTTTCTCGTTTCTCGGTTAATAGATCGCGATCGAGACTATTACCGTTTGCGCGCTCGTCGTTTTGCCGAAGCCCACGTAACGCGCTCCGAACTCGCCGAGAGTTGTGTACAAATGGCCTCGCTACGATTTTATTTGGTTACGTAACCGCAAGAAAATCAGCTGAATGGTGCGATGTCTGGTCTCGTCGAGTCTCGCGGGAATCGCGACTCGAATTCGCGTCCCCACCGTTCTATCGACTACAATTACCGATACAACATCCGTGGAACGACAAATAAACTCGTGGGTTCTACGAGTCGCTTTCGGAAAACTCAAAAGCGTAAAATAGCACAGCAGAAACGATCTGGTATCTGACGATTGAAAAATTTCATTTTGCTTGCCTCTTAACGGATTTTAACATTTAAAAGTTGAAAATAAACATTGAAACGCTTGAAACAATTAAAGGGGAGCAAAAACTGTATTAGGTGACGTATGGGCGCGAGAGTGATAACTGTTAAGTTGGGAAATAAATTCGTAGCGTTTGTCTATATTTTTTTTTACAATGATTTTTTTGCGGTTTGATAAAGTGATAATATTCATTCGGTAGAGCTCTTTCTACTCTAAAAAACTGTGCTAATTGTCTTTTTGAGTAATTTAATTTTTTTATTACTTTTAAGGCTTTGAAATCGAATATTAAAAGCAACATTTTCGACACTTGGTCTTTTTCGCTTTTCATCGAGGCCAAAAAGCTGCTGATACTGACATTTCTAACGTCGAAAATTCTAAGCCTCTAAAATAATAAAAATTAAATTACTTAAAAAGACGCTTAGCATAGTTTTGTGCTAATGTAGTAGGTAAAAAAGAACTATCTTCTCTTCGTTAAAACGAGGCGAAAATTACATTTAAAAAATCTTAATTTTTATTGGCTACAAAATTCTCCCTTAAAATCGTAAATTTCTAATACAAATGCAAAAGAACGTTCAAGTGTTTTTCGTAGTCGAAGTATTCGATTTAAAAAATGTGGGCGAGCGACGAAAAATTCCAAAAAAATATCGAGACAAAAAATGGAAAAAAAAAGTTTGACACGTTTTCTAATTTTGTTTTCGTAATCGCCAATAGTCGTTCGAACAAATATCTCAGCGATACATTTGAAATTTCATTATTTTCGAATGGGCTCTACAAATTTGTCGTTGCGTCAACAATGGTGCTAAACTTGAGAAAATTTTTGAGCAAATTCGAGAATAGAGTGAATATGAAAAACATTTTGAAATATGCAACGCTTCGCCGCGTTATTCCTCGATTTTCTGGCGCAATAAAAATTCAGAAAGGACGGGAACAAAATTGCTATTTGTGTAATTGCATTCGGGAGGCTTATCACTGTCCGATCGACGAGAAGGATCATCAGTGTAATTAAAGATACCGCAATAAGGGGACCGCAAAAAAAAAAAAAAAAAAGAAAAAATGACCGCGCGCTCGCTGATTTTCTTTTGAAAAACATAAATTTGCAATCCCAGTGATTTTTGTTGATTCGCGAATGGTCAACAGGCGACACCCCCGCGGTCGCCTCTCTCGCGAGAGATAGAACGAGCTCTCGCGCTGGTGATAAAGATTAGGGTCGCGAACTTTGCCACGGGGAGATGAACGACAAGACACGAGAATATATACGAGGGACAGATAAATTTCGCGTGAGCTACCAAAGATATCTCCTTGCGCCTATCGATACGACGAGTCTCTTGTACTTTCTGTGACTCACGATTTATTTCAGTCAAATGAAATTTCGTTTCTTGTACTCAATATACCGTCGGTAATTATTCATAGAAAATAACCAATTAATAAGACGTTAATCATTTCATCGAGTCATTTTTCAAAATATACGTTATTACTGATAAATGAATTACCTAATAGAGAAATCAAAGTTAAGTAATTAATTAATCAACATGATTAAATTTGACGATATTTTTTTTTCTGTTATTATTAATAAGTCTGTAATACCAATTAGTTAATCTGCATTATTGAGTTTGACATGTTTTATTGATTTATTGATTTATTGATTATTATTATTAAGTCTCTATTACCAAAGTTGTAATTATTACGAGCCTTTATAGTTTGAAATGTAAAGATTGTACAAAAAGTTTTTAAAAATGCATACTTATTGTGAGTTCACGAGGAAAACATTTTTAGCTCCGGGGCTAAAGATATTATCATTTGTTTTATTCGTTTTGTAAAAAAAACACGAATCGGTGATTAATAATAGGAATAAGTAATTATAAATAAAATACGTATTTACTGATTTATCGATAATCGCGAAAGTAATTGAAATTTAGTAAACCTGCACAGTTCGATAAAACTGAATTTTTGTTTATTTATTTGTTTTCTACACCTAAGTATTATCATAAATATTTCGATTCCAGAATGTCAGAAAAGATCATGGAAAACATCAATATTATACTAGGAGGGAGCGCCCTCCCTTTTACTTAACTTTTTAAGTACCCCGCCGGGTACTTAAAAAGAAAATCGTGATTAAAGATATTCTCATATAATATTAATTTGCTATATTCTTAATTAAAATATATTTCAAGTATTAAAAGGGACAAAATTGCACTAATCGCCAACTTCCGGAATCCAGGTTCGAGTTGAAACTAAAGTTAAGCAAAAAAGTAAAAATTCAACCGAAAAGTTGACTCGAGCGAAATCAAGCATAGGATCATATTCCTCGCTCCGAACAAAGCTCTACCAGAGTATACAAAAAAAAATCTCCAAAAATAACACAATAATACTTTTCAAAAAATAATTTAAAAAAAAAAAGTTTTTTCACAGATTTCAGCGGGTCAAGAGTTTTCGTGAGCAAAAGTTCATTTCGATAACTCAAGTACTTCCCAGATTACGCAAGTCTTGTTTTATCAATTAGCCCAAACAAATGGTTGACCAAAGAATATCGAGACGTATTTTCCATTGCAATTTTTTCTCCTTATCTGTTATATCTGTAAATCTTGCATTATTTCGCATAGAAACTTGGGGGATAATTTTAGTCGTTGCGCAGATTATGGATGATGAGGTTTGCAAGACACACTGTTGCATCATTGAGAAAAGTCAATGTTTATATATATATATATATTGTGGGGACATACATGCGGTTTTTCAAAAAAAGCATCGGTTCATTGTGGGGTCGGAGAGGTTATCGTATCGATATTGCGCGAACAGGGGATCCGAATAAAAATGAAGGATAACCAAGACGGGCGTTGATTGCCACCGCGAGAAGAGAAACGCCACGAAGGAGCAATCTCTCCCCGTTCACCGTTCGAACACGATTCCAATATTTTATATTTGTAAACATAGTCATTGACCCGTCATTCAATACGTATATAGGTATAGACGCTTCCAATTGTATCTGTATGTATAAATCGCGATACAGAAACCGCCAATGGTGGATGTACAGTATAAATTTATATATGAAAAGAACGACAATATCGTAGGACCATTAAGGCTGTCGTCTAGTCCGTCAGGTCCAAAAAACCGTTTTTTAAGAGAAAAGAAAATGACCTTACATGACTTATTTGAAAAAGAGGGGGGGGGGGTGTACTTTATGATCGAGGCATAGAGGATTGATGGTGAGACCATTTTTTCATTATGAATAATATACCATAACCTTCAAACTCGTTTTTGTCAAAACACGATTTTTGCAAACGGCTGCCATGATATCTCAAAAACTAGTTAATCGATTATGTCCAAATTTATACAGAATCTTTGCTACATATATAACTACAAGTTGAGCTAATATAATTAAGATTCATTCTGTAGTTTTTTTTCTACTAGTTAAATAGACCGGGAAAAAGTGCGAAAAACTGATTTCTTTTTTCTAAAGGGTATAAAAATATTAGTTTTTAGAATTTTGACTTTATTTTAATTCCATGTAGAACCTCAAGTCTCGCAATTAAAATGGCGTTTGGTTTTTTCATTTCAGATAAGCAGAACGACCGGAATCGTGGCAGCAGTGGAGCACCTCTTTTTTTATATGTGTTCCTGTTGGGCGGTGTATCTCTGATTATATTCAATATAATCACTTTAAAAAATTCACAAAGTTCGTTTAAATGTTAATAAAAATTATATACAATTTATACATTTTTTTATTTCAATGGTTTGCCAAAAAAAACATTAAAAACAGCTTTTAACTTAGACAACGACTTTCAAGAACGTAAAATAGGTTTTATCAACGCTTAACACGAGTGTTCCTAATAAAACGTGTATTGTTCAACACGCCTGTGTTTTATTACCTTTTTTTCAATTCACTCTTGTGATAAATAGACGTATAGAGGGAATGATATTATTATTATTATTATTATTATTATTATTGTATTGTTTTTTGCTTTCTTTTCGTAACACCATTTTTTCTTAATCGGCGCCTGATATTGTTCATCTTCGCGGAGGAAAAATTAGTACAATTATGTTATTATTGAGGGACGATAATGGTCGCCAGTAGCTGCGAGATCGAACTGGTTTCTACAATCGGCACCATTCACTCTCATACGCGTATTAAATGCGCAAATCTCGATCGTACCGATTGTAAACGCCGGCCACCACCCGGGAGGTTTCTCACCTCGTAATCAGAGTGAGAATTGAAAAAATAAACGAGCAGCTTTGGAGTCGATTCATGAGAAAAAAAAAAGAGAGAACGCGCCATTCTCGCAGTGGTGTTTACCTTCGAGTTTTCTTTCATTCCTGGAGAACACTTTCCTACATTCGATCTTTCGGTACACTTATCGAATTTTTTTTGTTTTTTGTTTTCGTTTGATCCAAACCGAAAGACTTTACTTGAATTCCCACGGTGGAAAAATCCAATCATTTAATTTCATCGATTTTATTTACTAGTTGTCTCTCATAAAATTGTCCTACGAAAATGACGAGAATAATTTGAAGAATCCTTCTACGACAACCCACAAGTTGCATCCGTGAAATGCGATTTTTATTAATAATAAAAATCAGGAATCAACAATGATATTCATAAGATTCCAATGATGCAATCATTTGATGTCGGGTAAATAATAATTTTATGCTTGTCTATCCCGTAAACACAAAGATAGCTAATTAATTGGATTTTAATTGCACGATGCATCAAGATGCATTTTTATAGTTGACGCTGTGCTCTGTACAGAGGCACGCCATTTAGAGAAGCGTTGGTAACCTTATGCTTTCCACATAGCCAGGTATTGGATAATAAGAAGAATAATAGGATATAAAGGGTAGCCGGAGCAGTGAAGACCGAAAGAAAAATCTTCGTGCCTCGTATTCTCATATCTCTCGATTATTTATAGTAGCGCTTGGATAAATCATTAATAATAAAGCATCATGTTTTGTGTCGTGTTATATATATATCTACATTTTTTTTCAATGTCCTCTTTCAGATGGGTTATGAATTTCGGCGTACACGCTTTTGCCAAACAGACTGCGGATAGTGATACGAGCTATTAGGATTTTTCTCTCGGACGCCACATTTCGAGCCATTGTATATAAACACGTTTTGGACTGCATGAGTGTATATCCACACTCGCCCACACAGGTACGTTGATTGTGCAGTGTTTTTCATGTCTGCAATAATAGTACTATTGTCGATGCACTGGAGCAGCTACGTGTATGGCTTTATGCCTGTGTGAGATCGATTAACGTTCAGGTTACTCGACGCAATTTCTACGGTCAATCCTTGACGTCAGAATAGGCGCGATTCGCTACGCGTAACAGAGGCAGGACCGTGAAACTCTATCTGAGGATCGAAAAATTAATCATTTACACGTACGTGTTTTTATGTGTTTATAAGAATTTAAAACGCGCGGCGTTCCATCAGCGAGGATTATACAAAATGCTTCTTCGTCGCTGCGTTCTCGATTGAATCTCTAGTGAAAACTAATTCGAATTGAAAGATCGATCGAGTCATCAAATAACTCAT
Organism: Ophioninae sp. B BG-2022a; assembly: GCA_030522765.1. Lineage (NCBI taxonomy): Eukaryota > Metazoa > Arthropoda > Insecta > Hymenoptera > Ichneumonidae > Ophioninae sp. B BG-2022a. The sequence goes on from JAPYZJ010000695.1 coordinate 81,806, forward strand.
AAAGTATTCACTAAATAGTGCACGTCATACGAATTATCTAGTAGAAGCTCTGTAACAGTAGGTTCGAATTAAATGACGTTTTTCTCATTAACTTTTTTTTCAATAATTATACAAAATAGTGATATCATACTTTTTTCGAATAATCGACAAAAAAAAATGATTTTTATACGATTTAAACACGATAAAGAAACAGTGTTAAATTTTACATATCAAAATGTGCTTTTATATTTTTACTTTATCTTCTAAAAATCAAAGAAAAAGTATCAAATGTTAAAAATCGAATGGTATTTTCATATTTCGATCTTATTTTTTGTACTCAAAGTATGAAATTTATTAAACACCGAATTATATTTTTTTAATACTTTGACTTAATTTTTTTCCAAATCAAAGAATATTCGCGAAAAAGCTTACTTGAAGGTTTTTCTGATTTCTGCTGAATCTAAAGGGTGGCAGGGAAGTCGAGTTGTGGATAGTGTATTAGTATAACTGCGATTACTAATGTTCGTTTTTCGAGTAATTTAATAGCAAATTCAATTTCGAGTAATTCAATGGCAAATTCAATTTCGAGTAATTCAATGGCAAATTGAATTTCAAGTAATTCAAAGGCAAATTCAATTTCGAGTAATTCAATGGCAAATTGAATTTCAAGTAATTCAAAGGCAAATTCAATTTCGAGTAATTCAATGGCAAATTGAATTTCGAGTAATTCAATGGCAAATTGAATTTCAAGTAATTCAATGGCAAATTCAATTTCAAGTAACATTCAAAACTCTTTAACGAGTTTGTTCGTTTCCTTCAATTATTGATATTAATATACGTGACGTCTGCTCGTTACATTGTGCACGTTCTTTCAAATGTGCTCGTTCTCGTTTAACCGTGATTAACCGATACCATTTGCATCAAGCCCAGCAACGTTCGTTGCTTCGCTGGAAGGTAACACTGGACTTTAAGAGATGGACTATTAATTGTTTTTTTTTAATCAGGTACTCGAGGAAAAAAGGTTGGCTATTCTATACTTTTCCGCGGAGCGTTTATACTTGTGTGTACTTAAATACAATTATTATCGGCTTTTTACCGGAGACGCATCAACCATTCTCCGAAGATAAATATGGATGTGTGTGTATGGATGTGTGTATGATGAAAATTTAATGTATTGTAATTCGTAATAACGATCCCCTCGTTACCGCACAAAATCTGTGACGTTCGTCGTCTCTCGATCGCGGCTTTTCAAGTTGATCGTGTGTTACGATACTTCCGGTGTCAAAAAGCCCATCCCGCCCCCCTCGCCTCATCGATCGCTTTTGTGAAAGCGAATTTTCTTAAAAAGAAATTTGGAGGAGGGGGGGGGGGGTTCACTCTCTCACTCATCATGTCATCAGTCTCTACCGGCGCTGATCTAACCTAACTTCTATCGCGTTTACATAAGTTTTGACAAAGCTTAACCCATCGTAATAAATAACCAAAATTGCTCGTTACTTAAAGCCAATCAAATTAAAGAATACGGTCCAACACGCGGTCCAATTAATACAAATTAAACGTAAATAAAAAATAATTACAGCGGTAGAACTCCTATCTTCTTTAAGGACGTGTGAAAAATTGACCTAACCTCACAAATTTTTGAAACGAGTTTTCTCATCAGCTGTTAAGTTTTCAATGAAAAATCGACCACCAGTCTGTGCGGAATTCATAGACGAAGAGGCACATGCTTTTATTTCACGAAAAAAATGATTCATCCTTGAAAAATCGCGATTTGAAAATTTCGACTATATTTTGCGTTCCCAAACGCGTTTATTTCGAAAGTATGTTTTGAAAAATGGTGTACGAGATTTATCGATGTATAACGAACGGATTGACCTTACTTTTGGTACACTCGTTCAGTATTTATTTATTAACAATAATTATGCCATTTCGTCGAAATGTGATCTTTTTAAACTTAGTCAAGTCTATAAAAAATATTATTGATTCTAAAAAAAAACTCGTTTTTTTCATTCAACAGGGAATTACGAAAATCAAGTGCAGCTGACCTTCGTACATTCAAGGGATTTTTCACGCGATCGTTTATAACTGCTTGAATAATTATTAATTCGTTTAATAGAATCTCTCACGTCACTTTGTTGATTAAATGAATAATATGAATAAATAGTGACAGGATTTTTCAATAAGCTTAATTATACCTTGAAAAATATTTTTCCAAAAAAAAATCCTGATAATTCAGTCAGTACAGCCAATCCCTTAACGGTTTATTTCAATGATTATTTTATCATTGCAAATTCGATCACCCATTCGGTCACCCATCCGAAGAATGGGCCAAGGCGAGACTCCTCAACACGGGATATCATCGTAAGCCTCGCCGTCCACAATTTTCAATTACGTAACAACGATATTTTAACGATGTGCGCCGCGATCTTGCCTCCTTCGTTAAATGGATTTTCCCACTGGAACAAAGTTCCAAGAGGCGAATGAGGCATCAGAATTCAACCTAAGTCGCGTTACAATCTCAACCCATCGACCGGCTCACTCAAGATCGAGTACAAGATCGAGAAGAAAGAACAAAAAAAAAAAAAAAAAAAACAGACGTGTTTGCGTCATTTGCTGAAAACGAAAAAGAAAAAGACTCGAGCGTTTACAATCGTAATTTAAAGTTATCTGATAGCCGTACTAATCGATTAGCGCTAACGAACGATTCGATATCTATCGATTCTTCATCGAATGAATAGAAATGAAAAAAAAAAACGGCAAAACAAAAAACTTGTTGTCGTCGTTTGTTTGATTTTTTTTTGCGCGTCGTTGTTATTGATCGTTGAACTAGCTCGGATGCAAATTGATAAATTTATTCGCATGAAATTGTACACGCGTATTGACGTCAAAACTGTGCATAATTCGAATTTATAACCTCTTGTCACGACAGGAATCAAACAAACCCGATACTTGACGGCCATTTATACAAGTTTTTAATGAACATGCAATTCATTCGTAAGTGTGCCTTCCCAGCTCAAATTGTTTAATTGATTTTCCACGCACTTCGTTTTATTGAATCGAGCTGAAATTTTGCATACATTTCTCGACAAGTTTTCATCGAAAAACTACATATAAACAAACAAATTTCGAAATTAAAAAATATAAAAGCCGATAAATACAACGCAAATTGTTCCAAAAACAAATTATTATTTAAAACACACCGGCGAAAAAAAAAGTTATGTTTGGTGAAATTTCAAGCTGAGAATTATAGCTACACAAAAAAAATTCTTCGAGGATATTGTTGATAAATTCAGGTATTTATGGAGTATATAGAGATAAATCATTTCGAAATATGCAATATTTTATTTCACATTTTATTATATTTGATGTAATTGTGACTTGTCACACCCCGAAGATTGACGTGTTAAAAACAATTATTATACCGAATGTGACAAATAATATTTATTATATCTAATATCTGATCAATGTGTCTAACAATATTGATAATAATGACCACTTGAAAAATTAAAAAACTTATTATCTGAAAAAACGTATTATTCTTCTAAGATATTTCATATTATAAAAACATTTATCTTTATGTTCCTTCTGAGCCAATGATTATCAAGGTATCATTTTTTTCTGCAATTACACATTTAACCTTGGAATTTCATCAAACGTTATTTAATACTTTATTTAGTGGTTTTCAAATAAAAATTTGATTATCAAATTCTTTTGGACGTTCCTTTTAGTTGCCACAATTATTTTCAATTGATCCATCAAGATCGATTTCCCCATTATTCTTTTGCTTATCGGATAAACTTCGTATTTATAATCTTTTAAATAAAACTTTGTTTATAAAAATTTTTTTAACGCGCCTTTTATTTACCACAATTGTTTTCAATTGATCCAGCAAGATCGATTTCCCCATTATTCTTTTGCTTATCAAATAAATTTCGTATTTATAAATAAAAATCTTTTAAGTAAAAATTCGTTTATAAAATACTTTTTAATATTCCTTTTATTTATCACAATTGTTTTCAATTGATCCATCAAGTCCAATTCGCATTTATCGTTCAAGCGAGTCTCTTCGCGATTTTCAAAACAGACAAATTTTGATTTCCCCGATTCTTGATTTCGATGAACGGAAACATGAGGAGAAATCCTGAGGAAATTGATGGAGATATCGACACGCGAGATTCGAGGGAAACGCGAGAACGGACACGCCAACGCTGACTGGCTTTTAATTCTTGACTTCTGCTTGGCTCGTTCCTACGAGCTGTCGTCCCGTAATAAAATTAAAAACACGTACTCGTTGCGCTCCAGTCGTACACTTCTTAACGATTTTTATTCACTCCGTTAAACGTTTCTCGGATATGGGGAAAAAACGTTTATCGTCCGCCAGATCCGCGGATCGTAATGAGCGTGAGTTTTTCTCGAGTACCGAATACCTTCGATTTCTTCCGGTACCGAAGACCTGACAAGTATTCTTCTTCCAACGTGAGTACAGACAGTCACCGGAAGTCGTGAAAATTTCATTCGGATTGGTGTAATGTTATTTTTCGTTACGAATAATCTTAAACCGAGTCATATTACGTGTACCACGTGACACATGAGTGCGAGAGAAATAGTTGAAATTTTTAAACCGCCATTTTTCGGGAATTAAACATTTTTATTGAAAATGGCGACCAGGAGGCCTTCGATGCCATCGTCCCGCATACACACCATAAATTTCATCCCGATCGGTTCATCCGTTTGGTAGAAAAGCCTTTTTAAAAATTCGAAGTGGACAAAAACGTATTATCCTTACCCTTTAGAACGTGTAGAAGATGTACAGCTCGATGGTTATTCGGTCTTCAAATAAAACAAATACGAAAGATTTTCTTCTCCTTAAAATCATTTTTTTTTTTTATTAATATTTGACTGAACTTTTTTTGTTATTGTATTTCAATCGAACGAATTGTAAGAACATTTCTGCTTGCAATTTTAGACAATTCGAACGACTGTAATGTGGATTTTTTTTCTATAACTAAAAATTCTTTTTGGAAGTTTTTACCTAAATAATCATAATAATTCCGCATAATTTATTAAAATATTGATTGCAACATCGACCATTGCTAAATGCAAATTGGCAATTTATGTGATAAATAAAACAGTCTCAAAAGAAATGTTAATACGAGTTTAACATTTGCATCCTTGAAAGGAAAATAATTGGTTTTTATTGCGCAATTTTTTTCTAGCCGACTGTAAGGAAACATTCCTTTAAAATTTGGCAAAACGTTTATTTGTATGATCCCTAATTACTTTATTATTTATTTATTCACAATGGTGATCGATGCAATGAAAATGAATTTGTTATAATCGAATAAATAGATTTATAGAAAAATCTTTCAAAAATCTCGCAATTGTTTACATAAATGCTAATTTAAAAATTTACGGACGAAATATTCGATGTGCTACGAAATATAAATAAATTGTTATGGGAAAAGGTTTTTTTTATTGTTGGATATATTTTGCGATCTTTGCTTCGTTTTTAGAGAAACGAAATGAATTGTTACTGCTAGATATATATAAATATATATATGTGGGTACGCGCACGTGAACAGATTGAAAATGCATGTGGATAGCGAAGTCGAGTGTCGACAAGAATTGGCACGGCTCGTTTAACGCAAATCTCGTCTCCCGGCTGGACAATGACCCGGTGTACTTTATTTATCAACTCTATTACGCACTGTTTCAACGTCGGTGAACGCGTGTACGATCATCTCTCGTGCTCACTAACGGTACACAGCTTTCGATTTACTCGTCGCGACAGTATGAAGTACGCGATGTGCAGCACATCGATACGAGCTCTTACGACTCGACTGTCATACAATTTTTCTTCACCGGACGAAATTTTTAACGAATTCCACATTAACATGAATTTTAACGAATCGTTTGGGGAGTATACTCAAAATTGTCATTTTTCAGCATTAAATTCCGACTTTTCCCACCAAAAATGTTTCTACTTGAATAATTATTGATTTTATAATTAACTCAAGAAAATTTAAAAAAAATATGATGCGAAAAGCATATATTTCATGAGGAAATAAAATAACACAAAATAAAATAAATTTCATAAACATTACGTATTTAAAAAAAATAAAGCAATTAATTACAGTATTAACAAAACTTTAATAAAATCAGACACGAATAAAAATAAAGCTCGATACAGCGTTAACTTAATGTTAATGATTAATATCACGAAATTAGCATAAAATCGAAGACGAATGAAAATTAATGGAGGTAGAATAAAGTTTAATTAAGATAGAACTTAATTCATATTAAACTTAAAGGAAATTGAACTTGGGCTGAATACAAATTTTGTAAAGTAAAAATGCAATAAAATGTTATTTAATTATTTTTTTGTTGGATTAGAAAAGTGCTTTTAGGTCGTTTGCTTTGAGAATCGTAATTTGTGCGATGCGCTACTTCCGGTCATTGGGAATAAGATCCCTTGGGAGAACGTTTTCGTGTCGACGAACTCTTCGTAAATGAGAGAATTTGATAATCCGACGCTCAAAATTCATTCGCGTTAATCCTCGAAATCCGGGACGATTATACTTCATCCAGGTGACGTGTATGAATGATAATAAATCTTAAGCCTTCGCAAGCTTTGCCGAGACACCCGGCGCTCTTCTGTCACGACGCGAATTAGCTTACTCATTTTCTCCGTGTAACTTTTCGTTCAGTTTGTCACGAGGAAAATCCGAACCAACAATTTTTCCAAATTGACTAAACTAAATGTGGCCTCTCCTATTTTTGCGTTCAAAACGATACTTTAAGCGGAAACACCGTCACGTCAGTTCGAAAACTGGTGCAGAAATTTCAAAGTCGATTTTTTCGAAAATTTATAGTATTCAATGATATTCGATGAATTTTATAAATTACCACAAAAATGTACACGAAAGAAATTGCTAAAAATATACCAAACGCTTTTTAAAAAAACCATCCTATTTTTTTTTCGATAATCAATTAATTTAACAAAACATTAGTAGGTATGTGAATTAAAAATTTTGAAAAAAGACAAGTTTTTATTTCATGTATTAAAAAGTATATAATATTTCTTTTTTCCACATGACCAATATGAGATTGTAAATAAACGCTTGGGATACTCGACTATTCAAATGATTAATAATCTTTATCAATTCAGTTCCATTAATCGTATTTAATTCTGCGGAATAGTAATTAGAGAAATAATTGTCCCACGTATATATTCAGTTTCAGGATTTTTATTCACGAAATTTAAAGTTGTTTTACATATGATTTATAAAACTTGCTTGAAATTAATAAACAAATTTTCACATCTAACTTTCTATCGAAAATTCTAATTATTTAAGAAGGAATAGTAAAATACTACAGGGTCAAAATTTATATAATTAAAATGCAACAAAAATGAATGTTCTTAATTTCCGTAATTTTCTTTTACCAATACGTGCTGCAAAATTCGCTCAACCGTTTTTCCATATTCTAACTGAAGATTATCGGCGTCAACTTTCGAAAAAAAAAGTTTTGCCTAACAATTGGTTACGACAAATGAAAAAAAAAGCATTCACCCCCTTAATTGTGAATATAAAAATATCTGCGCCCAGATAATCGACGAAAAAAAAAAGTTTCTAAATGCATGCCCTTATTTTCGAGCATACTCCGACAAGTGACTGTAAAAATGATTAGTCGATTAATCAAATTTTTAATAACAGTCAAATTGGCAAAAAATCTTGATGGCCGTTTGAAATAATTTGAAACTGCTCGTATGAAATCGTGAATCATTACGAAACATCGCACCCCTTAATAGGTAGGTACGGGTGACTAATGGATTTGTGTTTGCCGAAACGATGATGCTCGTATTTGCCGCAAAGATATTTCGCATTCTCAGGCCAATGACCGTCCATAAGAGAGACAACCTCGAAAAATATTATTCGTCCTTTGAAGGACACGATAAACGCTCGGAGATTTGCGCGAACATAGATAAAGAGCCTCGCTTTGTAAAGCCACGAGTTTCACGTCCCCGTAGATCCCATTGAGGAACTCACTTGGTGGAAAATCTGAATATTATCGCAGACGATGATGCGGAAGGATATCAATAGATATGGAACGTCGTGACGATAGGATACTTCACAATTCATGTCTTGTTCATGATTCTTCGTCACCCCTGGGATCGCCAATTGTCTTCACTTCGATACGTCGTTTCATTTTTGAATTTTAATATATATAATTTTAATAATATTTGAATTTAATATATTTTCTTCGAAAAATCAAGGAAATTTTCAAAATTCATAGGCTGCGGTTTAAGCACGCGATCAATATATACCCCTATTCCAAAATACGTCCATCTCAAAAACGGAATTCGGTAAGTTTGTCAATTCAAACAAAAATTTAAACAATTTAGTTAGATAAAAAAAGTAACCTTAAAATACGTTCAATTAAAAAGGAAACTAAAATTTTAACCATTAGTGATATTTGATAATTTTTTAGAGCTTGCAGATCGATAGTGATTGTAATGATCATCAACCATTTTTCATTATTGTTGTTTTCATTGTTAATGCTGTCATTTTTTATAGTTATCATATTTTTTATATTATAATTATTGTTGTTGTCTTGATTATTCTTATTATTGAGAAAGTTTATTATTAATTATTTTTATTATTTAGTTATATGTAACTAAGCAACAACTTATAATAATCGTTGTTGTTTTTAGTCAGAAAGTTTGCCATGAATAATTTTAATTTAACGAAATGGTAGTATTATTTATTATTGACATTTAGCATGAGACACAACATTTTATTTTTCACAATGTTCTACTAATATTTTGTGGTTATTGTTGTTATTAGTGTAATTACAAATATTAATGTCATCCTCATCGTAATCATTATCGTCGTTATTATCAATTCTCTCGTAGTCAATAATATGATTTTATTATTGTATCAATTATTGCTGCAGTTTTTTTGTTGCCGTTGGGTTTGTAATTCCATTATTATTATTAGTGTATGAGATAAAAATAAATGATAAATCATTAAAAATGAATTTCCGATGAGATAAAAATAGAAGATTATTGTCGCGGTTGAAATTGTTATTGATATAATTTATTGCTCAGATTTCACAGCGGATGCGATTTTCGATGATTTTTGTTTGGGCCTTACTATTTTTGGCGGTAAAAACTGGTTTACAAACTTCCACCGTCCAATATTAATATGATAATGTTATTATTGTTTTAAAAAATTTATTTTTATTTATTTATTTACTTATCGGTGACGAGCGACAACAGTAAATAAATAAAAGGTGAAAGTCAATGGATTCGAGCCCGGTATTAAAATCCGAGAAAACTGTAGTGGCGCGCGAGAATTAATTAAATGGAAATTAATTAATTCGCGATTTTATGACAGACGTCTGGTGGCGAGGCGAGGACTCGGGGAGCATAGACAGTCTCTTTCGAAATTCACAACTCGATGAAAGCCGCGATAAAAACCGAGGTATTCTTCGATCCTCCCCCCCACCCCCTCACTCCTGTTTTTTTTTCTCGCGGAGATTTGCGATTTTATGAAATTGTGAAATTTCGGCGTCAGGACTGCTTTCGAGCGAGTACAGTCGGGAGAAAAAGTTTGGACGTTTCGAAAACGCGACGAAAAAGTTGGTCTAAGCGAACAAGGTGACGATATTTTTTTACAAAGTGATAAAGAGTAATAAATCATTCGATTTATGCATTTTTGTTTTGCGAGTTTGCAAATCCGAGACACTCGGGGAATCGCTCGGAAGCCCCGATAAAAACTCTTTGCGATTACTGTAGACGAGAACAATCCTCGATTCATACCGGCGAAAAAAAAGTGAGAGAAAAAATAAAAACATTGTAAATTCGATCGGGTATTCTAACGTATGTAAGAAAGGTAAACTGGGGGGGGGGGAGGGGGATCAACTGTTGATGAGACGTAGCGAGTATACATATTGTATATACGTTGACTTATCGGTAGGTAGACGGCCTGTTATCGCAGTGGGTATCAAACGAGCGAGGCCACGCGAGATAAAGAGAGAGAGAGAGAGAGAGAGAGAGAAATCTCGTATCATTGCCTCTTCACATCCGTGTAGTAAAACGAAATGTGTTCGTATTTTTCTACACGGATGTAATGAAGTTGAAGAATTTTCACGTTTAGTTGACGATAAGAGCCCGTCAACTTTAAGGGATTGGGCTAATGTAAAAATAAAAAATATTTAACAAATTTTTCATATTATTTCATACTATTTCATATTATTTTATATTGCTTCATATTATTTTATATTATTTCATATTATTTCATATTATTTCATATTATTTTATATTATTTTATATTATTCTATATTATTTTATATTATTTCATATTATTTCATATTATTTCATATTATTTTCAATATTTCATCGCTTGAGGAATTTGAAAGTTACGAGGAACCTTCAACATGTGGTTGCAGAAATCGAGGATTGAGAGTAATGTCTCATGCTGCTCAAACTTAAAAACAATTTCCTCAAAACTTTTTTTTTCGAAATGATGTACACGATTTTTCTACCTTTAACGAACGGACGAACAATAACGTTTATTATTATTAATTATTATTATTATTAATGGTAATTATGCAGAAATAGAGCACCATGCCAATTTTGGCGCCAAAATTTTTTTTGTTACGAACGTCTTCCCTAGGTCACCACTAGTAAATTAGAGTCGGGCAACGACTGTGAAATGTTCCCAATTAGCGCCTCGAAATTGATATGTTTGGATAATCCTAAAATTCTTGGAGTCGCAATAGTGAAACTATTTGTCTTCAATTTTGACGAAATTGTTAATTTTTAGAAAAATTTTAAGCGATCGATTAAAAAAGTAGCTTATTACGAAATGCGGTCGCGAGTGGCCTATTTGGTTATACAGAGTCGTTCAGTCTCGTATTTTTTAAGAATAACATCGTTACGTGATCGTGAAGTATCGCCATATTGCGAAGGCATAAAGTAAGACACCACCAGTTGCGACAACTCTCGAGGGCCCTTGTTCGTATCAGCACGTTGTGTGCACGCGCCGAGACATCGAACACTGAACAAATTAATCGACGTCTCCCGATCAGCCTTCCGTACAGTCTCCATTTATGTCTTCGAGAGAGTACGCTCACATTGGGTGCGCCCTTTCCACGAGGGGGGGTCAACCCATCGATAAAGTTCATCGCCGAGCCCCAAACTCGATTTGCAATATGTCATCCTTCTTCTTTCGAAAATGTACCTCATTTGCTCGAAAAACGCTTTTTTCGAAGTAGCCGAAACATCAGAAGGAAAAAAAGCAAAATTAAATCGAGTTTAAAAAAGAGATCGTTTCAAGTAACCACTTAAGCAGCAGGGCAAATCTTCAATCCCTTATTATTTATTATTTATTTTATCCCTTTTATTTATCCCTTTATAAAAACTTTTTATATTTTATCCCTTTATTTTTTCACTTTATTCCCTTTATATTTGATCCCTTATTATTTATTTTATCCCTTTTTATTTATTTTATCCCTTTTTAAATTAATTTAAATTAAAAATTTTAAATTATCCCTTTTTTATCCCTTTGTAAAAAAAAACAAGTCCGATATTTCGATTTCAATGAAACACGACAACCTAAATTTTTGTTTGTTCCCTGTTTACGAATTTGAGGTTAAAATACAGAAATTCAAAACAGCGGATCTAATACGACGCAACGAAACGGGAAAATGTATTTGGTTTGCGTGGCAATTGGTATTGAAATTCCTTCGAGGTCATAGATTACGTAAGTGAACTGAAAATTTGAAAGTTCAAACTTTGTTCACTGTTGGATAAAACATGGTTGAATGAATTGTTTGGATTCGTAATTAGCGATTTGAAGAACCTCCGAGTACCGGATTTCATTCGTTTGGAATAAACTTTTGCCACTTCGTCCGGCATATTGAATTTTTGAATTCTGAAGGGAGATTCGTCATCGGCGACCTTGAAAACTCCGCAAAAACATTAACTTTTTTCGATTCAAGCGAATCCTCATATTTCGGTCGGTCATATCGGAATTGCCGTTATGAATTTTTGAATTTTGAGGGCAAATTCGTATTCGGCGAGCCCAAGAATCAACGGGTACCAAAATTGGGGAAAATCGTTGGAGCCAATGAAAAAATAATCGATGTGTGCCATAAGGCGTCAATGTCGTTCAAGGTCATCACTAAACGGACGGCGGAGGCTGCGCCTATCAGAAGTTCGTTGAGGCGCCCCAGGCTCGGCGACGAGTCAATTTTGAATTTTACATTTCTAATACGCAACGGAACGACCCGTGTATAGGTGTTCTTTGTTTCGTATTATCTCGTTTGGAAATCGATTGACGGACGATCTACTCGGGTATCGTGGAACGGGAGATGTCGTGACGTACCGTCGCGAAAAAATGCTCGAGTGTGCGCGAGCACAGCAAAAGGCTACTGCTGTTGGTCTTTCGACGTAATCACGATCGTAACGACTCGACAATATTTTTTATCAATGCTCCGTACAGACGGGGAATGCTTTGCGTTAATGTCATCGTTAAAATTTCTACCGTTAAATTAATTCGAGTCACGGAAAAAAATTGATAGAAAACGAAAGCCGAGTTTGGCGTATTTTGGATTAATGGATCGAAAACGAAAAAAAAAATTAAATTCAAAGCTGTAAATAAAATATATCAGAAAATCGTTTGATTAAAACATTAAGTAATCAAAAATAACGATTGAATATTTGTACGTACATTAATAAAATTGTGTATCAAAATCTGTAAAAAAATGTTTAAATATTGATAACAACGCAGTTATAAACAATTTCGAGGACATTTAAATGTGAAAGGAGTACATTTGAATTTCACCATTTGGTTATCCGAAACGGAAGAAAAAATAATAATTTTTTGTAAAATGTATAAAACCGGCTTGGCTAAAGCTTGAATGAAATTTTCTTTTTACTTTATCGTTGTTTAACGAGCAACAAATATAAAAAAGTTATTTGCACGATTCTTCGGTGAAACCTGACCGTCGATATCTAATGAAAAATAAATATGAGAAAATAAAACGTCGATCCACTACACCGGTATAAACCGGATAAGTATAGCGAATATCAAGTAATTTTATCCACGTGTAGATAAATTGAGTACACAGTTTTAAAAAAACACGATTTCGAGCGAACCGCGTTTGAAGTTTTACCAGCTGTTTCGATCGTCGTAATCATAAGTTTTGAAATTCCTGTCATCCATGAAAGATCTTCCTCATCAATTTGAGTTGCCTCGAGTGACGAGAGATTTTCGATAATTTCCTATTTTTTAATTTAGCCCAATTCCATAAACTATTGATAATAAATTCGAACATTTTTTTGCATAATTCAAGAATACGAGTAAAATTTGAATAATTTTGTTTCCAGGCAAGCTTTTTTAAGAAATAGACAATACCAACCGACCGAACGATGATTCTCTCCTCTTCGATGTATCTACAATTACGATAAGTTATCTGTTAAAAATAAGCGAATTTCACGGTTCTGTTTCAACGACTCGAATTAATTGTCTCCTTTATTAGTTGTACTTGGAAAAATGGCGTTTTTTTATTTTATTTCCCAACACCAAACACGTGACGACCACTTCAATAGATGAAATCATTGATTACACGATAATCCTTGCGTTGGAGGGAAGAAAACGAGACCGTTTATCACCATAATTACTCTATCATAACCTCTTTGTTGATCCGGGTAATTAAAATCGAGTTCGGACACGAAGTACGCGAGGATTGTACTCCACAAGCTCGAAGGAAGTATAAACTTTGTTTTTTTTTTTGCTTTTTACATAAAAAATAATTTTTATGGTAAAAAACATAATTTTTATGCAAAAAAAAATAATTTCCACGCAAAAAAAAATAATTTTGATGCAAAAAAAATAATTTTTATGTAAAAAAAAAATAATTTCCACGCAAAAAAAATAATTTTTATGTAAAAAAATAATTTTTATGTGAAAAAAATAATTTCCACGCAAAAAAAATAATTTTTATGTAAAAAAATAATTTTTATGTGAAAAAAATAATTTTTATGTAAAAAAAATAATTTTTATGTAAAAAAAATAATTTTTGTGCAAAAAGGTTGCAATTCAAAGAATATTTGTCGAAATTAATTGCAATTCAATTAACACTCGTTTCGATAAATTGGAGTAATAAAAAGAGACGAGCGGATGGTGATGCGAGTGTACAATCGAAGGTGTGATAAAAATCGACGAGGTCTTCTCGCCTGGTAACAAGACTCCGAATACTCGCAATTTGGATAGATAATCAAGAAGATAACGAATGATAGGCGAGAGATATCGTCGATGCCTCTCGCCTCTACGTGCATCATTTAATTTCACGCTTTTTTATATTAGACATACTTCGAATACGTTTGTAGTTGAATATTTCGTTAATTCGTTTTACGATTCGATACAGCGGGTTAAGACGTTTCATTGATTGCCGAATGTGAGGATTTACGTCAGCGATGGTTACGGGAGGAACTGAAAGAACCTCGTAGAGTCGAGACTCGATTTTCTTCCGAAAAGGAATGTACCTCTGAAATTTTTGTCTGTTCACTACTTTTGAAATTTATTGTTGTTATTATTTTCGTAGCTTTTTTATTTTCATTATTTTTTTTTGGACGAAATGTTTTTCGTAAAGTAGACTCAAATACACACAAGATTTACACCCCCTCTTTCTTCCCATCTCGTGAATTTTATCAAGTCCGTTTCACTTGACCGCAACGAGCCTCATTTTTCATTTCCAATTTTGCAGTGATTTCCCACATTCGAGTTGGTCCAAAAACGAATCTCGTTTGCTCAAGGGCACAGGGAAACTGGGGAAAACTTATCTCGAACAACTGGAGAAAGTTCAATGAGTTTCAGTTCCAGGATGATCCAGCAGAATTCAGAATGAAATCTAAGCGAATTATTCTTTCGTTTGTCGATTTTCCAGGACGAGCCAGCACGAGTGTTTTTCACTTTAAGGACATGTCTAAGACGTACCACGTGACACACAAGTGCGAGAGAGATAGTCGAAATTTTTAAATCGCAATTTCTCAAGGACGAATCATTTTAATCGTAAAATTCAAGCATCTATTCCTGTCTCTATGAATTCTACGAAAACTGATGCTCGATTTTCCCCCGTAAACTTAATTGACGCTGAGAAAACGGATTTCGAAAATTTGTGAGGTTATGTCGATGTTCGTCATGCCCTTAAGGACATGTCGAAGACGTACCA
>JAPYZJ010000696.1:0-37952 GCA_030522765.1 Ophioninae sp. B BG-2022a
AAAGTGGCCGGGAAAGTCGAAAAATATTTTTTTCCATTTTTAAACTCTTAAAAGGGTCTATTTAATCGGAAATTTTCCGCTGATTACGAATATGCCCGAAATTTTGGCGAAAGTGCAAAATTAGACTGGGAAAATGGGAAAAACCTTCCTAGAATATTTTTTCGACATTTTTCCCTAGAAATGGCGAGTTCAATGCGAATTAAATAATGGATTTGTCTTAAAGGTATAAAAATACATCGATATGGACCTGCGATATGAGACTAAACGTCTAAATATAATAATTATTTCAAGGCTAAGCCCGCCTTGAAGCAACGCCTGATTGGCGAAATTAATAACAATTCAGGGGTTGATCCGGGAACCGTAAATGCTTATATCAATCGAGTCAGAATTTCACGGCCAACTCCCCATTTCACGGATGACTATCTTACGTGGGACAGCCTGTATATGTATATGTTTGTGTATATGAATCTATGAGTGAGAGAGATAAATATATAGAGATACATACCAGCAGATACTTAAATAAACAAACACGATTCGGTTAGCGAAACGGAATGTGAATTCCTAACACGACCTGTTTGTCGAGTTCGTATTTTGATATTCCGTCGTGAGTGTATCGTTACGCTCCAAATCCCACAGATCAGTAGGAAGAATGAGATTCGCTTCTTCAAGTTGCGCAAAAACAAACAAAAAGTTATCTCTTTGAATTTACGAAAGCCAGTTTTTTCAGGGTATAGTGGGACAGTAGGATGAAAAGTAGGAAAAAAGTAACCAAGTTTTTAGTGACTGAAAGAGCTGGTTTAATTATTTTTTGTTAATGAATGAAAGAATTGTTTTATTATTGATTCCCAATTGTTTAATTGTTTTGGGTTGTTTAAGCGTCAACTGTGTTTGGTAATTGTTTCAATTGTTTAATTGTTTTTAACGGCTGACAGAGATATTCTAATTATTTCTAATTATCGCTTCTAATGAATGAAAGAACTGTTTTAATTATTATTATTTGAAAATAATAATAATTGATAATATAAATAATATAAATAATAATAATAATAATAATAATAATAACAATAATTAAAAACAGCTCTCAAGAGGTGTGTTTAATGATTGTTTTTAACAACTGGGCGAACTGTCTTGGAACTTTGAACGAACCTGTACATATCGGCGAGTGTTTCTCGCCATATTGAGAGTCGGTGACCAAACCGCGGAGAGCTCGGTGCACGCGTCCTTCGTGCACGAGAATCGTGAAATAGGGAGAGAGAGAGAGAGAGAGAGAGAGAGAGATAGAGTGGTAGGAGGAGAGCGGCGACGGGCGGCAGAGGGGAGGGGGGAAGAGGAAGAAAGAGACGGAGAAACTCTCATTACATTTCCATTTGAGTGAATTAATTGATCACCAAAAGCAGCCACAGACCATTACGTGCTTTCCTCTTAAGGGGTCTGCGTAATCTTGAAGCCCAAAAAAATACATGTATTTTCAAATTGTTTTTCTACGTGTGTATTAGAAACGAGACAGAAATAGAGATTTAGAGATAGTTTTGGCAAAGTGGTGCGTGTTTTTTCAAATTAAAACACTTTTTTTTGTATTAAGATAAACAATATAGTTATAAGTATTTAAACAAAATGCTGTCATTGCTATAGAGTTTTTTTTAATTTCAAAGTACGTTTTCACCTTAATTTCACCGTTAATCATGAATAAACATAAACAATCCCAGATTGCACTGATTTTATTAAAAAACAATTCTGGCATTTCCGCAGGTAAGCGAATCGCGATAGCAGTGGAGCGTGGGTTCCGTGTACATGCGTATGCGCGAACGATCGAGGGAAAAGTCCAAGAGAAGAAGTATAGCATGACTCAATGATGGAGGTGATTTCAACGCGCCGATACGAAGCTCGACCGCCCGCCAGTTCTCATAATATAGTTGTGAGTATTCCCCCATTTCCGTGTCGATTCGTCACTTTTATTTACCGTAGACGCGACAAGTAAATAAAAAAACCAAAAAAAAATTTGTCGTTTCGTTAAAAGTCGAGTACCCAAATTTATGTAAACATGTCATTCGAAATTGAAAAAAAAGTAAAGAAATAAAAGTGCATTCTGGTAGAACACGTATTCAAAGTTTTTTTTTTCATTCTCAATATTTTTTTCGTAATTTTGAAAATGCCTTGTCTTTTCTTTTTTTTTTTTCTGACTTGATTTTATATTCATTATTATTCCATATTAGTATGGTTATTTATTGTTAAAATTAGAATTATCGTGAATAATAACATCAATAAATATTATAACAATAACGATAACAATTAACTATATATAAAATTGAAAAACCTATACTACGATAAGATATTCATAGCGGAATTAGATTATAACGCACCTGTTGGTACCTTAGTACCATTTTTGTGTTCTTTAAATAGATATTAGTAATATTGAAAAATAGAGCCACCGGACATAATAACATTTTCCTGACAATAGTACTGGCAGTAATAATAGTAATAACGGTAATAAAAGTGGCGCCGACAACGGTCGTATACCTGCTAGTTCCCATGAAATATTCACGTGTGCACACGCGTTTTTACCTACATTCACCGAAGAAAAGAAAATCATTTGTCTGCAACGTCCATACTTAAAAGTTCGTCCACGATTTTTCATATTCATAAAATGACCACAGTAATGATAAGAAATAAATGTAATTAAAATAGAAATCTGAATAAAAGCAACGATAACAATCGGATCGATGTTCATGATAATAATGCTAATATTACAGAACAACAATAAATATTCGAACTAATAATGAATATAAAATATATTAATTAATTACATCAATGCTTCGATATCATCATAGCAATATCAGTACATTAATACAAATATAAAACAATATTAACAATAATTATAAAAAGAATAATAAATTAATGTGTATGAAAAATATGAAAAAGCACTAATACTCAAAAGAGTGCAACTATAATAATAATAATAATAATAATAATAATAATAATAATAATAATAATAATAATAATAATAGTGCTGAGAAGAATAAAAATGATAATAATAATGGCGCCTCGTAACTCCATCAGAAATGATTGCCGGGGGAACGGATCAAGTGGATTTATGCGTATATAAAAAAATCGTACAGGATCCGCCTGAGCTATTTCTATCGGACATTACAAGCGCGCAGCTTTGGTCCTCACGTTGATCCTAATGGAAGAAGCTCGTAAAGCCTTCTCGAATGGCGCGTTCCTTCGGGCCACTTAAAGGAAACGCTTATTTACCATTCGGATGATCTTACAAAGCTACGAGCACGCAAGTAGGAATAAGGCATCCGGTTTCTTTTTGGCTCAAGGATGGGGGGGGGGGGGAGGGGGGCAGGGGAGATGGAATCTGTCGTGAAACGCGTATTGTATCTCGGTAACGCGAGTCATATTACCGGGAACGAAGAGGACTCGCGTCACGTCTCGTGTCGCCCGATTTCATGCGGTTAAATTCCGATCGTAAATTCCATTCGTGCACACGTGACATTTTTTATTTCGATGTTTCGTGTGGTACTTTTATTTTTGCAAAATTGGGAGGGGGAGGCGAGCTATGAATAAATTTACCAGACCGAAATAATATATTCCAATCGACCCGAAATGACCCACGGATTCATTTGTTCCAGTACGATCCTGAGAACTCAATTGCAACCGTCAAAGAAGGTAATGAACATCGTATTATCTTGAAAACGTAGACTCGAGTTTGTAGTCGTGAGAAAAGGGCAGTTGAAAGCGAAACGATGAAAATGAAAACTCAAGCAGTTTGGACAAATTATCGTAGTCAATTGGCAAACGATGGTGGTCGTAGTCTGGAAAGCATGCTTGGGACGAATTTGGTTTGGATGTTTTTCCAACTATTTCTCTCGTTACTCTTGGCTTTTTCTCTGGTTATTTCGTTTAGTTATATTGATGTTTTGTTCCGTCAGGTTTTATGACGTTAACTTTTTCTAGAAATTGTCGTAAATATGTTTTTTTTTTAAATATTAATTTAAGATTTTTTAAACTTTGGGCGATGTTAGTTAATTATTATTAATTATTAATTTAGCGTGAATATGATTTTTAGATCGATTTTGAGAAACTTCAGATTAATTTTACTCCAAATACAAATAGTTTTGGAAAAAGCATGTTTTCGACGATGACCAATGCCAAATAAAAAAAAGGTCTCTCTTGTAGGCGAGTTGCATGGCCCTCTAGACCGTAAAGAGTCTATCGATGCCGCGTAGATAATGTGGGTTAAACGG
This sequence comes from Ophioninae sp. B BG-2022a, assembly GCA_030522765.1. Lineage (NCBI taxonomy): Eukaryota > Metazoa > Arthropoda > Insecta > Hymenoptera > Ichneumonidae > Ophioninae sp. B BG-2022a. The sequence goes on from JAPYZJ010000696.1 coordinate 4,251, forward strand.
ATATCGACTTCCGGTTTGCAGAGGAATGGGAGACTCGAAAGAAGAAGGAGATCACGACGACGAGGCAGATCGAGACGCGAGTAAAGAGGCAGGTTGTTCTCGAGGACGGTGAAATTGTGGTCGATTCGGGTCCGTTGGTGACGACGAACACGACCGAGGATGTCGAGCAGCAGGAACACACGACACAGGAAGTAAGCGTATCTTTACAATCATTTTCATCGTTTCAACGATCCTTCGGAACTGTAACTCGACGGAACGCCGATTTTTATCGCCAGATGCCACGCCTCGCAAGGGTCTTTTTTTAGAAATCAAGAGTTTTTTTATCGATAGTTTTCGTGACTTTTCTCAGTCGTTTATTGACGGATTGCGATGATTCGGGTGTCAAAATGAGCGTCTCTGTCGCGGCTAGGTCGAGATACTCTTTAATCGGTGATTTTCCAAACCGGAAGTCGATTGATCCACATTTTTTGAATAAAAATCCTTTCCTTGGTAGTAAAACATCGACTAAAATGTATCCTCCCGTTCGATGACGTCATTTTTGTTAAAATGGCCAAAAAGTCTCCTCGAACTTTGACCCAAAGGTTCCACGTAACTCCTCCGAGTTTGTGGTCCAATTGCGTTTTAGAAACTCACCTCGAGTCCGAACGGACACCTGGATTTAGTTTCTCGAAAGCGCGATTGCGCAACCTTGAAAAAATGCGACTTTTACGCAACGAGCTGAGAAAACGAAAAAAAGAAAAAAAATTGAAAGACTCTCATTCGTGAGGGAATAGTTTCGTCATTGGTTGTTACTTTATCTGGTTTTCGGGTAAAGTGAGAGATCGAAACTCTCGATAAGACCTGAGTATGTAACACTCGCGTGTAGTCCTTCAGGAGTTGGGCCAGAAAACAATAGGTGGCGTTTCGACATTTCTCGACTCGAGTGGCTCGTGATGGCAATGGTGATGATGACTACAATGTGAAGAACGGGACATTTTTAGTATGGGCTAAATTTGGGCGATGCAGCTGCGGAGACGCAACTAGAAAAAAGAAGAATAAAGAGAGTGAGAGAGAGAGAGAAAAAGAGAGCAGTATTGATAAATTCATAATTTAACAATAACAATTGACAACATAATAACGTTAAGCACATGGTCAAACCAAACAATATCTACGAGTTAGACTACTTTTATTTATTTAAGTCAATCTGCATTTATTATTATCAACTTTATTCCATATTCTGCTTATTAAAGTATTAGTACAGGATGAATATTAAAAAATCGCTAAAATTCTTAAAAATTCGAAGCAGGATTGTTCTCGATGAAATAATAATGAACGAATTAGTATCGAATTTTTCATTAAATGATTTCGTCTGAATAAAAATATGAATTTAACACTATCGCTGATGGAAAAAACCGCTTATTATATAATAATAATAATAATAATAATAATAATATTATTATAATTGGCATTATCATTAATGAATAGTTAAAGTCCAACGGTTATAATATAATGATAATAATAATAAGAAGAATTGTTATTGAAAGAAAAATAGGAGATTAATATTTACAAGATTAATATTTAGAAAAATAGGAGATTAGATTAATATTTAGAAAAATAGGAGATTAATATTTATGTAGAAAATAACGAACCCGACTTAAAGATTTGTTTGAAATGATAACAGAGACGTACGACCGGAGACGAGCCCCAGGAAGTGGAATGGCCCTCCGGTGGCAAAGGAAACGGTGCCATTGTGCAGAAAGAGCTTAACGAGACCGTGGTCAGAAGCCGAGAAGAGATCGAGGAACGTCTCGAGACTGAGGATCGACAACAGCTCGGGGATATATCCGACGAGGTATCGTGTACGAGGATTAACCCAAACAACTACACGAGACATTTTTCTTTTCCCTCAGAGGTCCAAAATTACCTGATAGATGAATCAAGGATGCTCAAATAGAAGTTTTATGAGGCCAAACGAGTTGTATGGAAAAGAAATGGCATAAACGTAACTTAAAACCAGAAATTTTAGAAATAACAAAAATGGAGCAAACGTACTTGCATGATGAAGAAAAAAATAGGCTTAGGTTGGGATTCAAAATTGATGCGATACGAGTGGCATAAACGAACAAAAAAATGGGTCGAAGTACTTGCCGATGAAACATTCAAAACCAGGCAGGTTATAGGTACGAATTTTTCAAAATTGCGACAAAGTAATAAAATAAACAAATAGCGTCGAATCGAACATTGATCATTTTTGAAAAATTGTCAGTTACAGAAAAAAATGGCAACGACATAATACAGATGATTTTATGAATCAATATTCTAAAGGGTAATTAAATAATATCAATACATGAAGTCATACATAGACGAATAATGATATATGTAATATTTGTATACATAAAAAGGAGCTGTAAAAAATAATTGATTCCTTCTTCAGTGGTATTATCTCATGTGAGAAAAATAATTGAACAAATTTGAGAAAGAGATCGATATTCATAAATTCTTCGAGTCCCAGAATAACAATGAATCGACATTAATTCACAAACTTAATGATATTTTATAAATAATGAAGATGTGTCCAAAAGAGTTGCACGAGAGTCATAAATTTAATGAATAATATGCAAAAAAAGGTAGATTGGAATTTATTTAAAGAGTCAATTAATTAATATTTCAAATATATTTAATCGTTTACTCGTATTAACTCACTTCAGTTTGTTATTGCTATTGCCCTATTATTGAATAATTTATTTTGTTGGAATATTGAATTATTTTATTTTTCTTAAATAAAAAATTAATTTTACTTTAATAAAATAAAATAAAAATAAAAATTAAATTTTATTTACTATATTAGGATTTTGTTTTCATAAATAATATTAAATTTCAAAATATTATCATTATTAAAGACAGTTATTATTATTTAACATTCGATGATTCTTATAAAAAATAGCATTGAAAATTTGTTGACGGAAATCGCGAATATATTGACTTTCAATGGAAAGAAGCCAATTGATTCGAACGATAATCGATCGCCTCGATATAATTTCCGATTGATCAGGATCGGGCACCGTGCACCTGTATCGGTTATTACAGTCGGTAGCATTGAGTCTGCGCTATTAATCGCAATTGACGGCAAAACTCGTTGAGCAACCACCGGCCCACTCTAATTAACCCCGAGCTCGGAAACGTTCATTTATTTTGATCGCTTCACCGACCTCGCTCATTCGTTCGGGAAGAATTGATCGTATATGAATTCCCTGCGAGATGTCTAGGATAATGGGAACGCGGACGAGGAGATTTGCCGTTGGGTGGGGAAGATCGGCTCATATACGAGTCATCAGCGGTCTCTGATAGAAAATCCTCGTATCGCAAAGACGCGCGTGCCCGCACACACATATAAACACAATTGGCCTTAAGGTCAACGAGACTTGGAAAAGGTGACTGCGATCTCAGCATTGAAGAAAGGATTCCTCGTGCCGCCAACGACTCTTCTTCGCTCGTTCCAATCCTCGATCAATAATTTTAGAGCGATGCTTTTCTCATCGCCTAAACTTCCGGTCTGTAATTACTCGAAACGCGATGGATCTCAACCAAACGCGATTATTTTGATTTTATTCTGATTTTTGAAAATGTCCTTTTTATTTTATTCCGATTCCGAATAATTGAAGTAATTGATAATTGATAATGAATTGAATTGATTGAATAATTTGATTTTGATCTTACTCTGGTTTCTAAAACTTTGATTTTGATTTTATTGCAATTAGTAATATTTTGATTTTAAGTAATTAGTTGTAAAGTACATAAATGAAAAATTCAAGAAAAAAAAACATTTCCATTTGCAAAGAGCGGATCGATAGGTGAAAGAGCAAGGAGCAACCGAGACGAGAGGAGAGTGAGGCCGAGATGAAGAGTGAAACGGAACGAAGCGTAACGCAATTGCGACGTTGTTCATTTATCGGGAGGAAAGTAGTGTACCGAGCCAAGTGGAATATAACGTTTTTGTCGGCCATATTGGTATATATCGGGAAGAGAATGGAGGTAGAAAGGCTGAGGGCGAAACGCGTGGATCCGTTGCGAAAGCACCGATGAGGAGGACTTCTCGCACCGTCACGATCTCCTCTTCGTGCGCGCAAACCGCGCAAACTGCGTACACTCCAAACTCCCCCACGACTCAACCGCGACTCATCGACAACGCTCCTCGAATTCTTCGCCATTTTACCGTTACGGGCTAGCGGTAAAGTGACAAAAAATATCATTTGTAATAAACGAACGATACGAACATCGCCGATCCAGGAAATTGTCACCTCGAAAAAAGAAAAATCATTGCTCTTCGATAACACCAATTTTATTCGATACCGAATAGTCCTAAATGGAGAAGAAAAAGATGGACGAAAAATTTCAGTAAAATAATAAGGGTAATTTTATTAGTTACCAGCAATTATTTACCAAAGTAGTACAATTTAGCAATATTGTTATTCAAAATATTTAAAAATACGCTTTATAGAGACCGTTTTTATTTAATTTTTTTTGGGCACTTGAAACTTTCATTTTTCATGAAGTTTTAAATTTCATAAGAATCGCGTGTGAAATCAATTTTTTAAATTAAACATTAGCAAGTCTTGAATTTTATCGCTAAAAAATCATTGGATTCGAAGAAAACTAGGTTTACTTGAACTGAAACTTTTATTTTTTCATGGACTATTAAATTTAATACGAATCAAATGTTGAACCAATTATTTAATTAGAAAATCAGCAAACTTTCGATTTTTCGCGTAAAAATTATTTGGTTCGATAAAAACTAGTTCTAATTGAATTGAGATTTTTATTTTTTTATGTAGGATTAATATTAATGAGATTTCCATGTTTAATTTGACATTGACTGGAATTACTATTCAATCTTCACGTAAAAAATCGTTGTACCGCGAGTGGTAATTGAAAAATGTCGAATTCCATTTGACAAGGAAATATTTTCGTTCGATCAATTTTTATTGAGCCTGTGAATGTTAACTCTAATCAAAATATCGAGGGGTGGTTTTCGTGGGTTGAAAAAAAGTTCCGCTTGTCCCGATTTCTAAAATCTTTGTGGATGTTGAACGTATTCGGCTGAATATTCCTGCAAGTGACTGGGCACGCGAGCGATTTCAAATATGTTATTTTCCAAGCCAGAGAGAGAGAGAGAGAGAGAGAGAGAGAGAGAGGTGCGATCTAACAAAAGAAGTAAGAACGAAGAAAGTACAAAGTCGTTTGAAGCGAGTGGGAGGAAGAATATCGAGTGACGGAGAGTGACTCTTCTGCAAACGAAAAGGCAGAACAATCCACCGAGATACAGAGATTCATAGAAAGGGAGATCTAGAAAACGAGAGACGGCGAGAGCGTCCGGGAGTATAATAGAAGGAGAGTGACAGCCGGAGTGATCCACGGAGATCGAGATTCTCGGTTGCTACGAGAGACGAGAGCTGAAAAATCGAATGCTCTCTGGTGAGAGATCAAGAGAGAGGGAGAGAGAGAGAGAGAGAGAGAGAGGAAAATAAAAAGAGCGAGAGATAGGATCCTTGCGGGATAAATGACTCTCCGTCCGGTAGAGGACGCGAGAGAGGTGTCTATATAGATCGAGAGAGTAGAAGTGAAAGAGAGAAAGAGTAAAGCTGAGGTACACACGGCACGTACACCTTACGTTACACTGTTGCTAGATATATTGTACAGTCACTACACCTACATATACATATATATATATATAAACAAAGATGCATACGATGTACAGGCATAGTCGAATGGGCCGATGTAAGTTGGAGGGGAAACGACTCCTGAGCCTGATGATCTCTCGATCCTTTCTCTCTCTCTCTCTCTCTCTCTCGGTCTCTCTTTCTCGCTCCTTTTGGCCAATGGCGATGAGAGGAGTCCCGAGATGCCACGGCCGCAGTCGACCGGTCGCAGCTGGCTCGAATGCGATTCATCCGTGTCCTGTTTGATGGCGACGACGTGAAAATCCTCGGTTCATCCATGTACATATTATTACATACACATATATATCCGTCTAAATATGTATTTTTATGTACATACGTATATGTACTTTTTAATTGATTTATTTGATTTGTCTATGTATGAGCATATACTGTATATATTTGTATATATATGTATACTGTATGCATATATATGTACGTGCAAATATTAGGAATTGAGGATAGATCGGAAATGAAAATCGTGGACGATTGGTAGGGAGGTTTCTGTGCTGCCAGACGAAACGTCGCCTCCACCGTGCAGGATCTTTCCCGCTGCAACGCGCGCGGCTCCCGACAAAAAACGCTCGACGATGTGTGATTACGTGATTAAGATTAAAATACTGTGATAATCTGGCAGGTGACCGGACGCCCGAAGGTGGAAAGGGTTCGTTTGCACCAATTTCACGTTTATTGCGTTAAACGTATTATTACGTATTTTTCGATCGGGGAAAAGTGTCGTCCCAAGTTTAAAATAAGAGAAAGGGAAATTGAAAACTAGAAATTATCCGGTTTATTGCTTTGGTTTTTGTTTTGGGTTTGTTTGGGTTGGGGGTGGGGTTTGTTTGGACTTGGAAATGGTACAAGACGTTTGGGTTTGCTTGGGTAAAAAAATTGTGCTCAGAAGTTGGTTTTTTTTTTTGGAAACAGTGTTGGTGGTCGAGGTTTGATTTTTTGAGGGAAGGAGAAGTAGTGCTCGAGGCTTGATGTTTTCATTGTGTTTGGGGTTGAATTTTCGGTTTGTGAGGTTCAATGTTTGGGTTTGATATTTACGTTATGTTTGGGTTTGTTTGGGTTGGCCGGGTCCAATGTTTGGATTTTTGGGTCCGACATTTGGATATGATGGTCCAATTATGTTTGGGTTTAGCTGTTGGTTCGTAGAGGTCAACGTTTGAATGTTTATGTTTACGTTATGTTTGGGTTTACTCTTTGGGTTGGTTGGATCCAACGTTTGGATGTTTGGGTCCAACATTTGGATTCGACCTTCCAATCATGTTTGGGTTTAGCTTTTGGTTCGTGGAGGTCAATGTTTGGATTTGATGTCTACATCAAACCCTATGTTTGGGTTCATCGATTGAGTCAATATGGACACAACATTTAGGTTTACCGTCATAAATGATTCAATCCGAAGCACCGAGTCACGATCTCTAGCTGGTGACAGTTTATTGGGTTACATGTGTTCTCGTTGGTCTTGCGGTGGAACGCAAGTGGAAGAACAGCAGTTGAGAATGATAAAATCGTGAACGAGCCATAGTGCTTGCATTTCCCTGTATCTTGTTAGTACGTTTTTTTTTCTCATCACGTAATTTGCCGAACAAAGTTTATCAAGTTTTATATCAACGTTCCGTACAGTATTTTTAAATTGGGTAATTATTGACATTGTGTATCAATCATTTTTTCCTAGGCATAAAACGTCAAAAGTAATTTTGTATTTATCAAAATCACCTTCAGTATAATAATATAACGTTGTAGTAATATTGTGATATACATTTCTGAACTGTTTGGGTTTGATGATAAATTCCATTTGTTTGGACTTTTGTAGTAAAATTGATTCAAGATTTGATCGGGGGTCATCTCAGAGACAAAATTGACTTTGCAGATTGATCAATCAAAGTCCATTTTCAAAGAGACCAATTTTTACAAATTTTGTCGTCGAGTAACTTGAGCTTCATCCTACAGCTCCGATTTAGCAATTTTTTCGGTTTTGTTCAACTGGAAAATCTCTAATGGTGTTTTCTTTTTCAAACAAGGTTTGATGGTTCGCGATTTAATGGCGCCCTCCCCCTTCGACCTCGACGAGGACCAATTTTCGCCGTCCCTTTTTTTGCTCGCAGCTTCCTCTCGCCATCTCCACTCTTCTCTTCTTTCTCTCTTGTTTCTCCCATCATTCCCGACAAAACTTTTTGCTCTTCCATAATCGACTTTGTGTGCGTGCGCGTGTAAGGGCCATTTTTCTGCATTTCTTCGTCCTTGAAGCCCTCGCGAAGCGCCACGGCGTTCAACTGAGGAATGGAAGCCTCCGATTGAAAAAAATAGAACCGCCTGTGGAGGCTTCGAAAACCTGTTTTCCACTTATCAGCCAAATGCCCTATCGATGCCAATCGATCGCTCACCGAAGCTCCAAATGTACAATTTTCAAAAGTTGGCTTTGCTATTTTTGTACAAATTATTTGTTCACAATCAGCCAAAAGAAATCATGAAATTTCAGTTTCTCAACTTTTATGAGCAGGATTCAATGATAAACAATGACATTTCGTTTTTTTTTACAACGGCCTTCCTTAATTTATCGTTTTTCGCGGTCCTGCACATTTTATGGATCAACGAGCAGTGCACGTTTAACGAGTTATAGAGAAATTTTATTTCACCGCTTGTACAATTCCCCTTGTGCACTCGTAAAATGATTTTATGGACAGCTCGTTTAGCGTAGCATATGTTTGACAGATGAATACTCGAGTTAAATATACGAGTCGAGACCACGAGTACAATTTCAATAATGGTTTGTTTCGCGTGGCATTATTTAAATCTACTTGGGGGCATTGTCGCGTTTTATTTAGGTAGTAACTATACGTGACTGTAAATAAAAGCTTGAAAGGCTCAATTGTTAAAATAATAATTTGTTTCATCTATGTGTAATATTTATATTATTACTATCATTATATACATATTTATTTATAATATTTGTATAACGATATTTATTTTGGTCCAATAATAATCAGAGAAATTGTTTTTAAATGTTGATACTTATTTTCAGGATTTTAATTTAAATAATCCAAAGTCTTTTTACACTGAATTAAATACAATAATTAAATAATCTGATTTTTAATAAATTTACTACATCGAATAACTATCTTTTCAAATATTTTTTTACCTGCAATTATCTTATTTATAGATGAGTCGTCAGTTGTTACCTCTCAAATATATGATTGAAAAATTGAATGGAATGTCGATTTTGAGTTTTGCACTTTGGGGAATGTAAAGTTGAATAAAAGTTAGTAGAACCGCATCAAGTCTCACTTTCCTCGAAAACCGTTTTTTTCGTTCATTTTTCAACAACTCGTCTCGCTTTGACGAGGTGCGGAAAGAATTTGAAAAAAATAAAAATAAAAACGTTCAAAAATCCGGCCAGTCCGGTTTAATCGGGTTTCCGCGCGATTTTTTTCATGGCTGGGGGAATCGTCACGATAATTTTCATTTTAATCGTCCCATCGTTTTTTCTTCTCGTCCTTGGGTCGTCAATACGATCAATTTTTTTTTCTTTTTCATGAAAAAAATCGTTTTTTTCAGGCTTATCAACAAGCTGTGCGTACGAATCGTGGGGATCTGAGAGTAGCCCTGGCTGAGTCGTCTAAGCAGCTCGCGGTTCAGCCAGGACCAAGAATTTTGCAGCACACGACGAGGTCGAATAAGGTCGTCGACACGGAAAACACGCTCGAGCGGAGCGAGCTCAAAGCCGACGGTCTCATTGTCACGGAATCGAAAAAAACTGTCGAGCACGAGGAGGTCAGTCAATTTCTCTGTCGTACCAGTGCAACGTTCAAATTTGAAGCCGAAAACGAAAACACGTCGTACTTTCCCTAATAAAATCTGTTACCAATCCTCCGTCAGTTATTTTTCAATTCTCGAGAAGTTATTTTTAATTTCCCGTTCATTTATTTTTCATTTCTCAATCGATTGCTTTTTGTTCCTCGATCAATGAATATCTATTCTGCGATTAATTTTTGTTTGGGTTTGTCGATTCGTCATTTGTAATTTCTCCATCAAGTATTATTCATTCCTCGATAAATTATTCTCCTTTCCCACTTCTCGACTAATTATTTCTCATTTCTCGACGTATTATTTTCCATTCCTCGAGCAATGATAAATGATCGGTCGGTTGAATTATTCGTATTCGGCGATGCCCTTTGGACTCGCGATCGCTCCGCCGAAATTCGGGGAAATTGGACGCGACAGATAAAGGACGACGAGTTACCGGAGGGTGACGGGGCCGAGGAGAACCGGCTGAAGGACGAGGCTACGGAGACGCGAAAGGAGAGCTCCCAGAGATTCGTGAAACGGCGGGACGAGGACGTGGTCGATTACGTTTCCGGTGGCGAGAAGATCGCCCGTGAGATGCGCTACGTTTCCGAAACGACGGAGGGTGAACGGATCGGGGATTGGCGACCGGCGCCTAACGCGATGCGAACGACGAGAGTGCAAAAGCACGCGGGTTTCGGTCCCGAGGCAACGACGGCGGCGGCGAGCCGCAAGGACGCCGTCACGAAGAAACCGCTCGACCTCGAGGAAGAGGACGAAGCCCGCAAGTTCGAAACCTCCAAATGGCTGGAGAGCCACTTCGGCAGCGAGTCGAGGTCGTCCCATGGCTCCCTCGACGCCGATGATCCACCCGTACAAACCGCCACCAACACGAGCTTCATCAACGTCACCATGAAATCTTGCACCCCCGCGAGAAACCGGGAGTACGCGAGTCCCGAGTACACCGGACATCGGCACAGACGAGCCAGCGGGAGGGACTCCTCTTCGCCGTTGGGATACTTCCATGGGATAAGCGAGTGGAACGAGAGATATCAGACTGGTGTGTACAAAACCATTCGTTCGATACCTTTTTTTTTTTCTTATTCATTGAATTTATCAAAAAACCCTGTTGATAAAACCTTCGAAACTTACGATTTATCGTTAGCATTGATTATTTACCATGGAAACCATAAAATGAATACTTTTTTTTTGTTATAAATTAACTTTGTCAAAAGAAACCGTACAGTAATGATAAAACCTTCGAAATTTACGATTTATTGATAACATTGATTATTCGCCGTAGGAAACCATAAATTGGATACTTTTTTTGTTATAAATTAAATTCTAATAATTTAGCGTGGGAAAATATAAATTGATTAAAAATTCAATTTATCGCGACGATTTTCAACTTTTTATGTTATTTTGTTCATTTATGATTATTCCTAAGTTTATTGTATCTATATAATTATTTTTTCAATTCGTTACATCTCAATGTATCAATAATGAGATGCAATTTGTTCAAATTTCTTGGCGACATTCTTGGGAATTTCGGTAAATGAATAAGTAAAGGATTTATCATGAATAAACTATAATAATATCGAAGAAAGAGGTTTGCTCGTCCTTTACCCATATCTGTATCTACGTGTAATTGCGATTTGTCAGACAAGTCCAACAGCAACACGAGAACGGGTTCTCCCTCGCATCACGTGATCGAGAGCCCAAGGATCAACGGATACAAGCCTGAGACCCCGAGAAATCAGCCCGAGTCATCGAGAATTCAGAAGGAGTCTGTTTATCCGAAAACTTACGAGACGACGCGCCGTCAATCTCAAACGGAGCATGACCACAGAAAAAATCGTCACGAGCAACGTCATCGTCGCGTCGACGAGGCCCCTTCGCCTCCGGTTCGTCGGAGACTCCGCGAGCAGGTATCGTCCCGTATTCTTAAGTGGAACGATTCAATGAAAAATTGTTTTTTCCGGGACCTCGGATTTCCAAGTCCATCAAATCCATGAAAAACGATTATCTATATCTTTACTCGGTCGTGTATTTATCGACTGAATAAAAATAAAAATATTCGTTGTGACAATTATCATAAATATTGGTTATAATAATCATTTTCATAATCATAATTATGATGATTCTTTATTACTTTATCAATGTTTTTGTTTATTGTTAATCAATAACAACAATGATAAAAATAAAAAAAATTTACAAAATAATAATAATAACTAAAATGAGAAAACTCATAATGCTAATAAATGTTAAATATTTAATCGAATACTGTTGTAATTCTATTTTAAAATTAAAAAAATATATTTTTTATCGGTCGATTATTTTTAATATTATCAATGAACTAGAACAACGATAATAATAATAATAGTTCAAATTTCAACGAACGAACCGTGGGAATTTCTTGAGAAATTAATTAAATGAAAAATGAAAAAAGGAACAAAAATGTATGAAATTGAAACGATTTCATTGATCCGAGCAGACCATGACGAGATCGGAGGAAAAGAATTCGTACAACGAAGTTCCGGTCCGTACGGCGAGTCCGATTCTCGTGGTTCAAAGAACTTGGGAAAATCGTAGCAAAGACGCTCAGCAACGAGTCGCGGGATCGGACAGGACGGAGACTCGTCGTTACAGCCCACAACATTCTAAAACGCCCCCGAGAACACGATCACCCTCACCCGTCCAGAGGATCGTACAGCCGAGTCGCAGAGAAAAAAAGACCATCGCCGAGAATCCCGAGAGAAGTCCAAAAAGTAAGAAATTGTCAATAACTGGAATAACATATTTTGTTGAAATATTCATAACTCGCAAAATGCAAATTCAGAATTTTGATTCGAGGGACAGAATTACAGATTCGTTATGATATCGTTAAAATATTCAATAAATAATAATAATGCGAATAAAATAATGTTTCAAAATTTATCATATTTGATCCACGGCTCGATATTTTCACTAAAAAATTCAATTTTTAACTTTTCTTTACCAATTTTAAATACCAATAATTGTTTGCAAAAAACCCTATTATTATAGAATATTAACAATGCAGTGATATTTATTTTTTAAAAAAGGGTTAACAATTTATATTTAAAAACAATAATTATTAAGTGAAAATAATTATTACAAAAATAATATCATCAAGTTGTCGGATAAATAGCAAGAATTATTGAACCAAAATTAGAAAACAATAGTTTATTAAAAAATAAAATATAATAAAATAAACTGTGTTATAGAACGATAAAAGATCGAAAAAAAATTCCGAAAAAAATTTTTTTCAAAAGACATCCGAGCGTCGTAAATTGTGTAACGAACTTTCAGTTCCTAATTTTATATCGATTTTATCTATATTTCGGGAGCAGTAGCGGTTCATTCGAAGTACAAAATCGGCGAGTCGTTCCGGAAGTTGGTCGGCAAATTGAGATCGGCATCGTCCGAGCGTAAGAGTGGCAAGCAGCGCGGGGGTAGCAGTTCGACCTCCCAACTGACGCAAACGGACGAGGACTCGACTTATCGGCAATACAACGTCATAGATCGAAACATACCGTTGGTGACGGAGAGCAACGAGATCGACGAGGATCGGCCGCCCGAACGACCGCCGCGCTCCCCTCGAAACAACAACACGATCGTCAAGAGCACCCCGATCGTCACCGCCAACAAGTCACGATCGAACGGCGGTTATTCCAGTCACGAACCTCCCAATTATCATCGAAACGCCAACAACGCCGTCAACAACGACAACCTCAACAACAACAGCAACGGCATTGCGACAGCGACACCCGTTCACAGGTATTACGTCAGCGAACAACAGGAACCCTACACGGTTACCAATCGCGAGAGTTACAGCCGGGAGAAAGTCTACCGGGAGGTTACCACCAAGCCTCATCACGGAAGACCCAGGGCTCCGCCCCGAAATGACGAACGCGACTACAGGTACTGACTACCATTTTTTTTTTTTTTTTTCGTAAACTCGGCCGTTTCGATCTTCCTGATATTTTTTCTAATTTTTAAGTAATAATTCATTTTTTTAAATTACTATTATTATATCGTTGTTACTTTGATAACAATAATAAGAAATTTATTGGACATGATATTGATCGTTTTCCACAAGTTTACGAATCAAACGATAATAATGCATTTATGATAACACATTTATTATCGTTTTGGCTTTGTCGATTTTTTAATTATTATTCAATCAAACGATAATCATTATTTCATTATGACAAATACATTATTATTATTTTAATCATGGTCATTGTTTAAAGATCATTCAATATATTTTATTGTTTGAAGATTATTACTATTGTTATTATTATTATTTAATTGTTAGTTTTATAATATTAAATCATTTCGTTTTTGTAATGTATATTATACATTTGTTTATTGTAATGTTTTAAAAAATATTCTTTATATTTATTTGTCAATAATTTTTCATATAATTACTTTTAATATAATAATTATTAATACTATAACTCCTGTTTATATCTTAAATACAATGTACACTAACGGAGTAACTGCAAAAGCATAAAAAATCCTTTACAAAATGGCTCAAACTATGACAATCTCGCGATTGGTTGGTTAATTGACCAAGGAGTAACGAGTAAAGAAATCATGCTCGACTATACCCTGGGGAGGAGGTAGACTCGTTTTTTCCATCGATAGGGTTCGATCGCGTTTTTTTATCGGGCCTCGTATTTGATTTATCATCGTTCTTTTTTCCCGTGCTTCTGATACGTAGCAACATAAACGAGAAGCCGCGGGATTTTAGCGTCGAGTCGAACTCCCTCGGGCGATACAGCAAATCAACGAGTCGTTTGACGAACGATTACGAGCGCGACGATCATTTTCGGAGCGTTCAAACGTTGCCGCGGAAGTTGCACTCGGTCGGTAACGCGACGAGAACGAGCCACGCGAGTTCCCGTCGTCACCTCCAGCAACAGCAGCCGGGTGGCAGCACTGCGTGCCACCTCAAGAAACGCGACGTGACCGCAGCGCCAACGACAACGAATCAATTACGAGGCGGCCATCATCCGTCTCGACAGTACGGGAGTATGATCAACATATCGATCAAGAATGCCGTCACGTCCCAGAACAAACCCAACAACAACAACAACAACAACAACAATAATAACAATAGTAACAACAACAACGGCCTGACGACGAGCGCGATGAGTTTTCAAGCCCCGCCAGCGAAGCCCGAAAGAACGTACAGATCGGCGCTCTCGCGAAGCAAAAGCTTCAACGTCGTTGATACTGACACTTCCGGAGGATCGTCCCCCGGACGCGCTGCCCCCTACAAATCTAACTTACAACTGAACCGACTCGACGAAACCCCACCACCGCTCAAAAGCCCCGGTATACTCGCGAGTATTAATCGAAGCAACAGGGACTTGTTCAAAGCCGGCAAACACGAGTGAAGCGACAAAAGTTAACGCAGGCTCGTACAGGTTAGGGCAAATCGAAATTTGGCTGACGAACGGAAAATTCGCGAAAGTTGAAAATCGTTGGAAACTCTCTCAAGAGGGAACGGTACACCCCCCCATCGTCGATAACAGAAAATACTAATAATTATAATCAGACAATCCACGTACGAAAAAATGGTTCGATTTTTTTTTCTATAGCAATGTTAATTATATACAATAGTAGCTGTCATTATTGTTATTTAGATTGTTGTGCATAAGATGTATAAATATTTTAGTTGTACTTGAAAATGGTCCCCCAATTACGATCCAAATTTATTAGTAATCTAGATCAATGCGACAATATTATTCACAGATATTTTGAAGGTTACATGCGAGTAGTTTCGAACGAGCTTGTGATATTTATCGTCTTGGAAAGAAGAATTTATATTTTTTATACACAAATTTATTCGAAATATTATCGGAACACACCTTAATTTGCTATCAACGCTGCCACTGTCGACCAATTGAAATGAATCTCTTTTCTAACTTCAAACTTAGCCTAATACCGTTGAGTGTTTCAAGAATCGCGCGAAGATGGCGCTTGGTCAACGCAAAATGGCGGACCTTAATCGTACATCGTGCAGTTTGCGCAACCCACGCGCAACTTCATACCTCAGACTGTATTTTCGTTTTAACTGTCGTGTCACGAAGGTCCCGAGAACTCAGGGGGTCCAAAACTGTCAGTTTTTTAAAAGCAACGTCAACATAACCTCACAAAGTATCGAACAGACTGGACGGAAGTGAAGATTTCAGATGTCCACCTTGCTCTGTCATTTAGAGACTATCAACTTCGCCCCAAGTATCGTCACCGACGTATCCGTTCCAACCGCCTCGACTTGGCGCGTTTGACGAATGGCGACGCCATTTTCTTTTTTTACTGATACGTTGTAAGCTGCTGTATGCGACGTTCGATTAATTCTAAAGAATAAATATTATTCACGTACTTACCGAATGAAAAAGGAACGGCGGCGTTTTCCAAATTCACCTCGCGAAACGCAAAGTTGACCTCTTCCCTGGGTGGTTAAATTTACTCAATTTTTACTTAGAATTACTTAGATCAAATTTACTCCGTACATGCAATATTGTTGCAGAAATAATCCGGTGGTTGACATTTTGCAAAATTTCACACAAAAATTACAGGTTATAGGTACCACAACGTGAATTGTAAATGACTAACTGACGCACCGAACACACGCACATTTAAACCGTTAGATATTGAGAAGTGAAAAAATATACATTTGTAAAATGTTTCAACTGATTTCATGGAAAACCGACAGATAAATAGGAATTTGCTGTTCGTCAAATGGACACTGGCAAAATTGACGAAGCTATGTGTCAACACTGAAATTCAAGTGTATCACTTTGGACATCACGGACTTGCAGCGATCATCTCTCGTTGGGCTCGAACGCTTCACTGTCGAGTATCAGGCGACTGTGGCGTCATCATAAGGTAGTTCGCTGCATCTCGTAGGCAGAAAACTACGAGCTCTGCAATACCGGCTTGAATGCGTTGAAATTTTGCAACGTGTGATACTTGACTCAATAATGGGATTGTGCAAATTTGAAAATTGTGAAAATTTAACTACAGTGCAAATATGGAAAAATTATCCAAAATATGGCGCAGAAGTCTGTTCAAAATTAGTTTGATTACGTCGTAACTCGAATGATCTTTTTGACAAAAAGCTCGCTTTTTTCGTTTAAAATCACCCCTTTGCCAAAAGTAAGTACGCCATTCCTCATACGCCATAAGTGCTTTAATTATTAATATTTCTTCAAGAAGTTTGATACACAAATTTATTGATGTACGTAAAAATAAATGTTGAAACGACTTTTCAATCATTTAACGCGTTCGTTTACAATTTGTTCACGCAACACTGTAACCTAACCTCTCAATACATACGGAATGGCGTATGAAATATAAGAAACATGAGATTGTCGTTAAATGTCAAGATCTTTACTTTATTGACACCTAATTCTCGTGCTTGCAAAGTTTAAGGACAAAACGTGTTTTCTATGTACAAGTGAGTCGTGAAAAAATAAGATTCGTGCGATTGACGTTGCGATGGCGCGATGATCGCTCAGTGACTTTCAATGTCTTTTCTTCTTGGAAGAAGCGAGGGCCGGCCGCGATAAAATTCGTAACTTCCGTATCGCGAGAACGAGTATCGCAACGTTGACGATGTAGGTGCTAATGCACACGACGCATATGTCGTTCAGCAAGTATAGTATCCAGGCCAAATAGGCGGAGCTGATGTTTGAAAGGACCGCCAGGAAGACCAGAAAAACCGCGTGATAATAGCGATTGAATACACCTGGAAAATCGTAAATTGATTTTTTGAGATACCGTCGGTCGGTAAAACAGTTAATCGTCTATTCAACAGCTTCGCAGTTTGCCGCAAGGGGAAGCATTCGTCAGAAGCAATGATTCGATGTACAGTGAACTGATTTAAACTCTTTTTCCGGCCGAGAGTTGAAACTTCTAAAATGGACGGTGCGCAACACTTTGCACAATTCGCGAGTTTAATCGTGCGTTGATACAGTGACACATCTAGCGGCGGTCTGGATGAAGCAATTAACAGCTCAATGTAATCATGCACGTCGTTATCTTTGAATCCCGCACGATCGCAGGTTATCTTTTTTTTCTTCGATAATACGCGTTTATCGGAAATACAGATGGACTTATTTTCGTGTCACGTACATGTGATTGCGAGTAGGCTGTAGAAGATTAAGCCGTAGATGCTGTTCGGAACGTGGAAGATGGAGTCCGGTAGAAAAATGCCGAAACCTTTCCCGTATCTGCAATGCGGTGAAAATCCGTCACACGTGTCTTGGGCTGCTACGACAATGTATTGTATTTTGTCTACGTATATGCACCACTCGGGACACCAGGAATATTCGGCAATGACTTTAAAGGCCTATTGAAAATCAAACACTCAATGTGAAACTGACGTTACAGCACTCTTGTTGTCAGAGGTGAACTTGACTTTGGCAGTTAATGAATAAATACTTTTTTTGTGATAGAGATTTTTTACGATCCGTATGGGATTAATGGCAATGAAAAAGACGATCGTGGATCAGGGGGGGAGTTGAGTAATGAAACAAAAGGTTATATGAAAAACAATAATTATATCGATTATTTGAGCAATTAAATTGATAGTTTAAGTACTTATATTTGTTACTCAGTTGTTTCGATTGATTATACGATAACTATACGCAATATTTGATTTGCAAAATAAATTAGGCAGTCATTATTTCTAAACCAATTTACTTCCAATATTCGACTTGTATTATTTTTCGAATGTTTTTAAAGAGAAACCGTCTTTCTTGACTTTGTACTTTTCGAAGTGAAAAATATATAGTTTACGCGTGATTTCTACAAACTGTCCGTCCGGAATTTGTAATCAAATTATTTACGTTCGAATTTTTTTCCCAATAATTCCAATTTTCATTACCAAGGATAAACCACTTTCCAAAAGATTATTCATAAAACAAAAAATAATTGTCAAGCTTATAACTTTCGCCAGTAATTTTTTTTATTTTAAAATGCTTTTGCATTTTACATATTTGGGCGGTTTGTTTGGGTTTACGATTATAATTATTCGTTATCATTGAATTTCTTTTTTCGAAAAAAATCTTTCAAGAACTTGTTGTTTTTGAAAAATATATTCAAGATTTTAATAATCCATATCTTTGATAATCGTAATAAATGAAGTAGGGGCTTTACGAAAGTAGGGGACGGTTGAGCGAACTCACTTGGACATGAACGCTTTGGTACAACTGACGTGTTCGCTTATGTCGCACATGGCCTCGTACGATTCGTCCTTTTCTTTCGCGACTTCGACGACCCAGGCATAGTAAGAGAGCGCCAGACCAACGACGCACGAGGTTACTATTCCCGTATTAATCTTGTGGATTTTATTGCGCGAGTTCATCCTCGTTTCCCGAATCGACGTGCGAATGAAAAAAGGGAATTTCGACTTGTTTTTTCAAAGCGGCGAAACTCGAGAAAAAAGAAGGCGACGTGCGTTTCGTAGACGCTCAAACCGCCGACTCGAGCGATAACGCATACGTTTCTGCTGCGCGGACATCGCTCGAACCTCTTCGACGCTACGTTTATCGAACACCCGTCGGCATTCGCGCGCGCAATTACCACGCGCATTCTCGGCCCAGACCTCGTGTCTTTCTTTTCACTTGCTTCTTCACCCCTATGCACTCGTACTCCCGTTCAACTCGAAATACTTCCGGAAATTCGAAATCCCGAAGTTCGGTCGAACCCTTTTGAGGTTAGAATCGTGGGAAAATTTGGAAAAAATGTTTCTCGATTTACGGAAATTGTCGACAATTTCCCTACAGATGGAGCAGCAATATCAAATTTGAGGTTAACTTTCGATCGGAGCTGTGGGTTTTTTTAATGAATTTTTTAAGGAAATTTTCAAAGCCAATTTTTGTATCACAAAAACACATTCCATTTTGAGTTAAAGATGGAATGTTTCTTTTCAAAACGTACAGAAAATCTAATTTGTCGATTTGATTCTCGGTTTTATTCGAGCCGTGGGACAGAAACGGGACACCCGGTACAAGTGCAGACGCGTACAGCCGGATTGTTCGAAAATACATCGAGCCTCGATTAAAGCTGAAAGCGATGAATAATGAAACGACGTGTCGCGAAGAAGACTCTGCTAGAGAGAAAGAGGCATTTATCGGAGCAAAGATACGTCACGGCTCGTTAGGAGCGACGTTGCAGAAATAATGATATACGAAAGACTCTCCGGGGAGGCTCAATCGGAACATTCAACGTTCTCCACTTCGCCGATCACCGTCGTCCTCATCAACATCATCGTTATTCATAGTCTCCAAGCGTCACAATTTATTCCTTAAAAGTTTTTTTGTTTGTTATTACAGCGTTCGATGAATTGCGGCATCGCGCTAATTTCTTTCGCAAACGCTGGAGTGACAACGCAGGATTTCAAATTTTCTAGGCGAGACGAAAATTACAGTAAAAAATAAATTAAAAAAGTCACTGGTCTATATCGAACGTCTTCGCGGTGATTATACTTTTATTTACCGCCAATCAATTTTCCTGCTCTTCGACTTTTTGCTCGGTCAGTTTTATTGGAAAAACGTCTTTCCCCTTTCCCAAGTTTCGGTCTATTCGCTCTTCGACTTAAATCCTAGGGACTTTTAGTTACGCTGCTCAAACTACCTAGCAGGATTCTAGTAGTGTTGCGGATGATTATAGGTGTCTATATACGATTAACGTTTACACAATTTCTCATAACCCTTCCTCGACCTGTTTTTGGAATTTGTGGGAGCGAAAGAACTCGATCTTGTGTGTGTCTTGTTGGCAAATACTAAAAAACAAATTAAACCATGCTTATTTAGCAGTAGGGTGAAAAGTCGAGTCCTGATTTCTCAGATTCTCGGTTTTTCAAATG
This sequence comes from Ophioninae sp. B BG-2022a, assembly GCA_030522765.1. Classification (NCBI taxonomy): domain Eukaryota; kingdom Metazoa; phylum Arthropoda; class Insecta; order Hymenoptera; family Ichneumonidae; species Ophioninae sp. B BG-2022a. The sequence continues at coordinate 24,639 of JAPYZJ010000696.1, forward strand.
ATAATGTAATCGACTGAATTTTTTGGGGGATTCTCGAAGATTCTGCGGCTTTTTGAAACGTTCATTTTGTTCGATATCACTTTGCCGAAAATTGCAACTTTGTGAAAAATGTTTCTTTTTTCTTATCCAAGTTTCGAAGAATTGAAAATCTCCGGCAGGATTTCGACAATAATTAGTTTCGTTCCCCATAATAAATGTGAGGAAATATTCATTAGTCGTTCAAGCGTGAATTTAAAGCCCGAATTTTTCGTTTTAAACGAGATTGATTCGCGAGAGTCCAAATATAGCTTGAATTTTTGCGTGCACTCGACTCAAATGATCCTAATGTGACTCTATAACGGAATGTTTGTCATTTTTCACTGACGCTGCGAAAATTGATAATCGCAACTTTCCGTTCAAAATTTTTCTGAATATACGGAATAGTGTTGCCCAAAGCCTAGGAAAGTTGTTCCCCTTGGGGAAATCGAAGCAGCTTGTTTGAACGCGTCACCGGAAAAAGAAAGAATAACCGTTCCCGAGTCTCAGTTTTGGAATTGTTCGTGTGCACCTCCCTGATAAGTGGATACTGCGGATAATTGAAAAATAAAGATGGAAAAATAATCGTGGCGTTTTTAGCGGTCCGATCGCCCAGGCTCAACGACCACGGTATTCCGGTCTCGAAAATCCGGTTACAAAATTATACGCGAAAAAAGGAACCGTGTAGACGCAGGGAAGTATACACACATATGTATATATATATATTTACGTGTTATTTTTTTATCGTGAGGACTAAACACTTATTGCCTTGTAACAAAAGAGAGAAAAGTTTAGAACGAAGGGATAGAGAAAAGGTAGGGAGGATTCAAGTAGAATTTAACTTTATGTTGGACGAAAGTGAAGGATATGAATGGATCAAAGTTTGGGATTAACGCGTCCCGTAAACGGCGAGTTTACCCAATCGCTTTTCTTCTCTCGATGCTTTTTCATTGTTCGTCGTGATGGCGAGTCGTGCTTATTCCTGCGGCGCCATTGCCCTGGCTTGAGCTCTCACTCTCTTCTCGTACTCCAAGCGATTTTGACTGTCGATAAAGCGGCGAGTGAAAAAAAGATTCGAGGAAAAAAACATCATCGAGGCGATCGAACGGGGAAATCGTTACCAGTATATGGTGTAGGCCTCGGCTTGAGCGGGATCTTTGACGTTCGGCTCGTTCAGCAGATCCTGAATACCGAGGAGAATTTGCTTGATGGTTATCGCCGGCCTCCAGTCCTTTTCCTCGTCCAGAAGCGACAGACACACGGTTCCCGATGGATAGACGTTCGGGTGGAAGAGCGGCGGCTCGAATTTACACTTTGGCGGACTCGACGGGTAATCGTCCTTGAAGATCATTCGCAGCTTGTAAAGGCCGCCTTCCCAGGGAGTCTTGGGTGAATGAAAAATCAAAGCGTCATCATTGATCTCCAACAATTGAAATTTGCAACCTTGGAACGTAACAACGTTTGTTCCTGAACCTCGGTTTTTCATTACTATCCAATATTTCATTCATTACCCAGTAGGAATACTGTGAATCGCTGTATCGGAACGCGACGTAACTTTTGCTCGCTTATCATAACACGAATCGGCCGAAGGAAATATAGAATATCAAATATATCATTTTGATCGCGTCTCAGTAACGCGAACTACAATCTCATTTATTCTTCATCAATTTGCTTTCTCCAACGTTTTGCAATCGTCGCTTCGCTATTATCCGAATTGGAAAGTAAAATCAGCGTTTCAGGTAGAATTTTGTGAATGTACAGCTGTATCGTAAACATCAACTCGGTTGAGGTTCACGATAATGAATATCTGAATAATGTGTGAATTTTGTAATGGTCACGGAAGACGATGCGCAAAATGGATGCTTTTTTTATAAAATATCATAGGCTATCAATTTATTGCGTTATCGGCTAAAAGTTTGATGCGATATTCTGTAGATGTGATACGCTAAAGGGAATGATAGTAATATAGTGCAATGATTAGAGATAGAAAGTATCTAAAACGTAGACGCGAGTTTTGTAGTTTAATTTATCCAGCGTGAATACTGGAGCGTATCAAAGATCATTATCGCTCTAAATCCAAACAAACTCGAACGACGGGTGAGCGTCCGGACGAATGACCAGCTAAGGAACGATATCGCCATTTTATGAATGATAAACAAACTTACTGATTTTTTCCCCGGTATTGCGCACTCCCAGCTCATGAGGTTGAGAGTACTGTCAGCATTTTTCGTAGGCCGAGCGACGAAGCCCTGTGTGAAAACGTGTCGGTATATTGCAAACATCCTCCAGAAAAGAGACGATAAAAATACGCGAATCCGCGATGACTCTCGTTTAGCATTATCAATTTTAAGGTTAGGGATGCGCGATCTCAACGCAATCGGGCTGCAACGGGAAACATAATGGAATAATGTTCAAAGAAAAAGAAATGCATGTTCGGGCACAATTTTGTAAAAAAAATATCGAGTTTCTTCAGAAAAATAGATCGCAGAATTATCCTAACCTAACTTTTTTCCCGCGCAAAAATGGGATTAGAAAATTTAGATAAAGACAATTTGTTTTTCTAATATTAAGCGGAACCTTTTAGGGGTTTGTAGAATTCGAGGACGCAAATATGGTACTCACAAAGGGATGATCTTTCCTCCAAGCTTTTCTCTCCTCCGCTAATCTCGCACTCGCGATGCCTGACATTTTGCCGATCTGTAATACAAGCCTGTATGAGCCGAACAAGTTTTCAGTCGGGAAAGAAATATATATTCATAAAAAGATAGAGAGAGAGAGGGGAACATCTCGTATAATTTTTTGTATTTCCCTATGGCCGATGATCGTCCATTACCGATTAATCCGTAAGCGCTTCAAAAACCGCAACACCTTGTAGATCGCTTCGAAATTTTCGAAAGAGTTGAAAAAAAAAATTGGACTGTCGACGACTCGCGTGGGCGCTTCGCACGCCCACCTTTCGATATTCGAGAAAACTTTTACGTGAAACACTTTTTAGCGCGACGGCACGCGAAATACAACATGGATGTTTCCAACTTTGCGTTCGCAAAGACTCCGGGATTTTCGCAGTGTTTTCGTGTTATTTTATTTTTGCGGAGCTTCGGAACCCCCTCGAAGTCCTTTGTTCGCGTCTTTTCGAAAGGAGGATTGTGAACGTGGTTTTAGGCTTCTGACTCGGCGGACTTCCGGTTTAATTGGATAAGAATTGCCTCGCGGGCCAATCACCTCGTGGCGCTGATTTTCGCGTCCGGCGATGGACGGCTCGTGCGTTCGTGAAACTCGGATCGCCGTCCCCTTATCGTTCCGTCGTCTTGTGGAAATCGCCTTCAGCTTCGAACCAACGAAAAGGTTGACTTCCCTTTTTCTTCGTTTTTTTTTTGAGCGATTGTTAATCCATTTAGAAAATCACTCTATATAATACATTATGAGAGCTATCGTCAATCTCGTACGCGTTATCGTTTCACCGTGAACCCAGTCTCGTACAGGTCTCGTACCGAAGCTAAAAGCGCCGTTTTTCAATCTCCGAGGCGCCGCTTGGCGTCGCATTAGCAAAGGGAAGCGCTTCCTTCCATACGTCTCGCGAAAGTAATTATCGACGACGTTTTCCTTTCTTTTTGTGATCGGATTGACAATATTTGCAATCGTATATTACGAAGTGAAAATACCGTTTCCGCCAGATCTTCGTACAACCGCGACCGCGAAATAAGCGTCAGACGCGCTCGGTCGGTAAGTAGAACTGTGAATAACCTCGAAAATTCCAAGTTTCTATGAAAGTCGCTGGTGGAATTAGAAAAATAGTTAGAAGTGAGGTTAGAATTGAAAACGCCGGGTGGAAGGGATTGAATAATGGAGAGACCTTTTTCTTAAGGTTTTTAATGTTCTTTTCTCCCACTCTTTCTCGCCCTCTCTCTCTGAATAATTAATTTTTTCCGCTCCACGGCACCGTTTGATAAATCGAAATTAAAATCCCTCGAGTCGATAATGTAGATCCCTGTGAACGTTTTTATGCCCTGTCAGATCGAGACGTCCCCTTAAGTGGGAGCTCGCCCCGGCTGGGTCGGTATTGTAGATCGGGACAGCAATTACCGCAGCCGGTAATGTAGATCTTCAGGTTGAAGAAATCCTTAATCGTAATCGATCCAAGAATATTCTTTAATTTTTTCAAAACGTCTATCGATATCGACATTTTTATTGTGTTTTTTGTATCCCAAGGAGTAAGTTTCCTGGAAGGCGAAGTATCGCGCCATCATTTTTGGCATAGACGATGGATTTTTTTGGCATGTGTCAAACATTTTTGCAAATATTCGAACTCGATAAAAAGTGTACGGAAAATAGCTTTTAAATTATTTCAATTATATTCACACAAGCCTTTCTTCCTGCATTACAATTCGTCGAATACAGGAAAAGATCAACTAAATATCGACACATACAAAATGTGATTCCGAAAATCTCTGTCGATATATTTAGAATGTAAACATTCATCTTCCTATTATAATCTAAGGGATTGACTACAAATAGTATATTTTAGCTAAAAATACATTGACATAACCAAAAAACACTATAATACGGAAGATATGAATAACAATAAGAATAAGCAATCATGAAAATCGAAGAATTCGAACATTTTTTACACGAAGTACTGCAATTATAACGATTTTGGTCATGTTTTTGTCAACAGCTGACAATGCTAAAAGATACAACGTTTTGTCTTCATTGTCACGTTTTCGTATTTAGAATTCGATTGGACACGCGAATAACGATTTAATAAATATATAATACAATATAAAAGAGTACAATATATTTTTATTTTACAAATGAATATATTTTCCACTAAAATTGTGTAAAATAATTTGTCTAAATAAATTACAAACGTAATTTAGCCCTACAAAACATATATTATAAATATATACTTGGTTTTTCTCTCATTTACTCCGATTAAATTACGAACTTCAAATATTAAATAATGGGAACGTTACGATTCGAGACCTTCGAGATAGTGTCAACTCAATTTTTTATTCAGTACGCTCTATTTTGGGTTTTATTTTTTGACGCTCTGTTTACCGTGCCACGATGACGTCGACGAATGTATCTTAGGTATTAGCATAGCTGATGCTTCACCTGTTCGTCATTTCGTCGTGGACCGTTCCCAGTTACGTTTCCGTCACCGAAATAATAACATCGTTTCTGTCCCGTGCTCCAAGTCAAAAAAAATACAATAAAAAGAAAGAATAAGAAAACCGAAATTCAGATTGTCGAAACGTAGAGAAAAAGAAAACATAAATGAAGGTCACACTCGCACGCGTGGTACCGTAAGTTTTCCTTGTGAATTTATAATCGCGCATTTATAACGATTTATTGATTATTTCATTGGAGAAAAAAGTTCTCCACGACTGTATCGAATTTTGAATTTTAATTTTGTCCACAAATATTTTTTTCTTGTCCATATATGATTGCAACTTCGATCATAAATATACATCATCGGGCTGTAATCAAAAACAAAAAAAGTAACCAAAAGAGGTTACTGAAGAAACCATGAAAAAAGTATCGATCTAATGAATAAAACGACAATTCCAACGCGTTCCCACCCACGTTTCAAGCTCACGAAAAAACACGAAAAAAAACTTCTCACACCCAACGAACCGCGAGAACAAATCCACGCTTGATACAATTTTCCTTACTTCGTGCCGGTTTTCGTTTCGAGAGTAAACATTGCCTCTTGTTCTTTCGCTGATAGCGCGAGACGATGGGACGATTATTTTTACTTCGGATTGACACAAGAGTTTTGAGCATTTAAATTTTCCTTTCATTGTTTGGGTTCGCGCAGGTTATTGCCCAAGGTTAGTTCTAAAATTAGTCTCTCCGACACTTGGAATAATTACATTCCGTGTGAAGAGTACGTTCGTTCTGATTATTATTAACGTTTGGAATTATTATTATTAGGGTTGGGACACGTGCCAATTTCATTATTTTCAATATTACTATCGTTATCCCAATTCTTCATTTTTGTCGATGGTGTTTAAATTATTATTACTACTTATATTTTTATTACTGTTTTTACCACAATGATAATAACAATAATAATAATAAACTGATAATGAACTAATAATACTAAACATTATTACTATTAAAATAATAATATTAATACTGATGAAAATTGATAAAAAATAACTATCGTCATTGGTGCTATCGTAATCGTCAACGTTACGCCAACATTTCTTCTCATAATAAATAATCGATATCGCTGTTTAAAATATCCTCCGTTTCAGCTCTTCCTATTCTCATTAATATCATCGTTATCAGTAGGATGATAATGATTAATTTTTTTCGGAGTTTCTGAAATTATTTTCGCCCTGACCAGCTGGAGGCTTATTAGCGATATTACAGTTGGCATTGAAAAAAAGTGAAAATTAAGAGAGATCCAGAAGAGGTGAAGAGATAAGGCGAGAGAAGGGGAGAAAGAGAGAGACGCCAGAGGAAATTATCACAGACACGGGGACCATTGAGGCATACGACCTTGACAATTTCTTGCAAATTCAATACAAGGATGACAATGGTTTTTCCGTTTTCGTCGCCATTGTTTTTTCACGAGTTGTCAACTCGCGACTCTCAAGGCAGTTCGAACGAAAATACGCGCGCTCGCAATCGTTACACACTGCTGAGTAAATATGCTATGAGAAATCGTACGAGAATTCCCGCGTGATTATAGTTTACTGATAATGAGTAGAGTACAGTGAAACTGCGTTCGGTTCATCCTCAGACCGATCGACTTCGTCGTTCCTTCGATCGAGAAGAAAAGGGGGCAAACTGGTCGCTTGTTGGATTAATCAAAGTCACGTGACGTTGTAGAGCAAAAATCGTGCAAGATTTTGTCTGCAACTGTTGTTTTGACAAAAATCATCTTTAAATATATCCTTAAAGTTGATTTTAAGGATATATATGAGGATGATTTTTTTAAATCTTAAAATTTATTTGAAGGATTAAATGTTTATTTTATTTTAAGGTATAATAATTTTTAAGGATAATTGAACATTTTTTTCGAATCACCCTCCTCGCCGATCGAGTTGAAAATTCGCACGGACTATATTTTTGATATTCCAAGGGAACCCCTGAAAGGATTTTCGGCGACTAGGAATATTTTCGGAGATATCGAATTTTCCAGTTTTTTTTCAACGCGATGCTGTATATCTGTATTGTTCGCCGTTACCGATCGATACTCCACTCCGGTTTCGTTGAACAGTGCTCGCCGTGTCGGAAGAAGTTTTTGAGCATGTTTGGGTTTGTTTCGGTTTATATGGATCTGTGTGGGTTTGTTTGGATATAAGTAATTTTGTGCATGTTCGTTTAGCTTTGTTTAGTAGAGGGTGCGCAGTAATTCGCAAAATTTTATATCCCAAAAATTATGGTTAGTAGTCAAAAACCATTTACCAAAATTAAAAGTAAAAAATTTTAGCTCGATCGCGACGATAAGGGAAGGGGAGGGCAGGATTGAAAAACCTTATTTGAAAAATCATTTGGAAATTTATTTAGCAGGGTCCATTGATAGATCAAACGAAAGCAATCTTTTTTTAAAAATATTTTTATTGACAAACCCTTTATTGAAATAAAAAACATTTTTCACGATCCTGTAAAGTATTTTAAATTAATATTAATATTTATTTATCATCTTGTGTCGGTTTTTATCAACAAAAACTATTTGTAACTAGACGTCTAGTGGGAACTAGATTTTCTAGGAGAAAACGCGTTAAAGCTGAAAATGAGTTTTTACTGTAGCGTGTATACCTTCTATATTCGTGGAATATTGATTTTGATATCATGATTTATGATTTTATAAGATAAGGTAAAAGCTTCCTTTTTCCAAGTGCTTTTCATGCTGGCATCAGAGTGGTGAAAAGTTCACGAAGATTAGATTGGAGGAGTTCACATGTGTGCTCGGATCGACGGAAGTCGCGCGAAGTAATATTGCACCGGAGGGATATTAAATCTACGCCCACGGTTTCGCAGAAGCGTGATAAATTTACTTCGACTTCCAAGTTCATTCGGAAATTCCATGGGTTTTATTGCCTCGAAGATAATTGTTGGTACTCTTGGAACAATAGGAGAATTGCCGTGTCGTACTTTGTGTAATTTCTCTACTGATTTCGGAACGTTCAGCAGAATTTTCATATTTTTTATAAATAAAAATATTTTTTACGAATGAAAATATTTTTTATGAATAAAAATATTTTTTATAAATAAGATACATAAATATTTATAATATTATAAAGCCAAAAGTTTGAGTGTATGAGAAACTTGTTTGTTATTAATTCGAGTTAAAACGGCCGAACGGATTTCTACGAATCGTTGTATGGAGATAGATGAGACTTCGTAACTTTCAAGAAATCTCAAAAAGTTTTCAAATCCATAAGTTGGAATTGTCGTACCGATCGTACTTTCTTGACTTTCGAAAAACTTGCATTTGGTGCTGAATTTTGGTGCATCAACCCTTTTGTCTACAACAACGGGCATAGCCCATAGTAGATGACCGGACCAAACGTAAATATTGCACGGAGGTTTCTTTGCCCATTATTTTCATGATTTCTATTGCAACGGATATCTCGACAGTGCCCTCGTTTTAATGACAACGAGTCCGATAATTCCCGGCTCATTTGGCAAGGAAAAGGATCCCTGTGATTTTCCATGGTCGCCGGAAGAACCCGATGAATCAATCGCTAATTGTACCGTGAGTGATCCGGGTCATCTCGTGTGCTTCGATGGTCTCGAAAGTGAATGGACATCGGGGTAATGAGTATACCTATTACCACTCTTCTTCGACTCGATATCCCACTCAACGCGAAATATTCAATAACAATTGCACATCCGATATTTTTTTTCTCGAAACTAGCTCAGATACGATTCGAAGCCTGACGCTCTGCCGCTGGCCCGAGTTGTCTTTCGACCCCGGGGAGATATTAAATAAATTTCCGTTCCTGAGAAAATTCACCTTGGCGAGAAGCGACGTCAAGCTCCTCTCGAGCCCATTTCCGGTCGAAGTTTCAATGCTGGAGGTAATTGCACTTTGGGCCGGGTGAATACATCGTTAAATTAATTATTTATTGTCATCCTCGAAATTGATTATATTCGACGAACTCGAGTTTATACTCGTTACGAGTTACTATCGTTGCAAGCGCAACGAGCCGTAATCCTATCGGCGAATTATTATTTATTCATTATTAACTAATCAACAAATTAATATGCAATCATTTGTTTGCCTCAAGTTTAATAAATCCTTCTGTACTTTCCGTGATTCGATGTATTCCATAAATTATGAATTATTTACAAACCTGCATAGGGAAATTCACCTAGGTAATATATTAGCTAATTAGTAATGCATTAGTTATGAATAGCGGTACTGTGGAGCTTTGATTATCCAAAATTTTGGTTGACAGAACGGCGATTTGAGCTTTCCAAAAAATATCTGTTTTATAAACAAGTACAGCCTGAATATTGTTCAACCAGAAGGATATCGGCGAATTTTACAAGAATAAAGAATAAAATATGTAATAGCAAAAAATATAATAAATATAATAATAAATAACAAATAAATAATAATAATATCTCAAGGATGTACCAATGTTTATTGTTTTTTAATACTCATTTAACTTCGTTTCCAGTCTCGATTGATGCGGATAATTGATGCTCCACTGTAGCAGTATTTTATGAAAAAGTATATATGAAGCTCGACATTTTTTTCCTCCTTTTTCTTTTTTGTAGATTAATATACAAAGTCAATCTGTCATTGGTCCTTCGACCCGTGACCAGCTGATTTTTTCTTTTTTTAGATACACATAACTAATTAGTAGTTTAAAAAAGCAAGAGAAAACTTATTTCATAAAAAAATGTCCATTCCCACGGTGGAGTTTTAGGAATTTTGAAAATGTAGGTAATTATTTTTTGCCAGCGATACTAATTTGACGAAAATGGTGATTTTTTGAAGAATCCGTTTTTTTTTTCGCGTCGTCAAAGTGAAACAATTAATTATTCGTTCGGTCGAATCCGAGAAGGCAAAAATCGAAATAAATGATTATTTATTTGTTTGGTTGAATTTTTGATGGACAAATTTGTCAGCGATGATTCGTCAGGATTTAATGAACTTTTCGTTAATTGAATTCCACGAGGAAACTTAATGAAGGAGCCATCTATCCAGGATACTCGTATCAATTAGTCTTCCATTGATCGAACAATCTACACAGAAAATCACTTTAACCGGGACGAAGCTCGAGCAACTTCCGGCGGACGCTTTTACAAATTTGTCCCTTTTGAGAACTCTGGATTTGAGAAAAAATTCTCTCCGTGATATAAATCCAATAGCTGTCAATTCATCGCATCTGCAACACGTCCATTTGTCCGGTGAGATATCCTCGAATGAGAAACTTCGTTTGTTCGTTTTTGTACTTTTTGTTTTTGTAAATTCAATTACGAATCCATTATCACTTATATATGGAATGGGGTTGAAGGTAATCCGTGGGAGTGTAACGCGAACATGTCGTGGATCCTTGATACGAGGGACGACGCGTTTTCGGCGCGAATCAGCGACAGAGACAAAATGCACTGCGGTGCGCCCTACGAAGGTCGACCGCTTCTACCTGTGGTCGAAATAATCATAGTGAGCAACCACCAAACGTAATTATTGTAGCCAAGGGTATCAATCGTACGCGCTCGTTGTATTTCTCAATTTTCTCGTTTTTTTAAATTATTCGTCAATTGTTCAATCGTTTCTCCATTATTTTTCACATCTCAGTTAATACCGGTTTCGTTTCTTAATGAACTTTTTATTTCGTTGTATGGGCTTAATGTACGTTTTTCAATCGGACGGTTTTCAAATAACACGTACTTGTTATTTTACATAATTATTGTGGTAATTAATTTAATAGTATTCAATAAATTAAATTTATTCGAATAATTATGCATATTTAAAATATATAGATATCTCATAACACAAGTAACTAATATTAATTAACGTTACGATATTCCTACTAATGAATATGGATAGTAATAATATTAATAATAATAATACTAATAATAAATCATGTTTTATGATTATTATTATTAGATATTCATGAAAATGTGGATTGAATTAAATGGTTAAAAAAATATGGATTTAAAAATGATATATTTGTTTATATTTATTTGTTTATGTTACATGAAACGTTCGTTTTTTGGTTCTTTATCTGTAGACGCTCAAAGAGGAGTGCAAAAAGACAGTTTGCGATTGCGAATTGGTATACGTTGTTGGTCGGATCGGTAGGCAGCCACAAAGGCAGCTAATGGCATTCGTCACGACAAATTGCAGTTTTCGAAATCTGACTGATATGCCCGATTTCTTGCCCTCGAATACAACGACACTTCATCTAAAAGGCAATAAGGTACGCTGAATTATCAGCGCCGAAAACAGTTGCAAAAAAAAGTTTCTTTTTTAATTTGATCCTCTCGAAATAATCAATTTCGTGTTTTCATCGAATGTAGATTTCTGATTTGACGCCACTTGTTACGAATCCTGTTTACAAGCAAGTCATCGATCTCTATATGGACGAAAATCTGATCGAATCTATAAACCATCTGGATGGATCTTACTGGCTCGATCATTTTCGGGTTCTCAGCCTTCGTGGCAACAAATTGACAGATGTGAGTCCTCACTTTTGTCTTCGTGAGCTATGATCGCAATAAAAAGGAATTTCTATAATAATTATTATTTTTTCAAGTATTATTTTTTGTAAGGAATAATTTCAAGTCAATTCAGTCGATTCAGTTTAACTATTTAGTTAACTTTGAAATTAATTAGTTATTTATAATAATAATAATAACGGTCATTTCATCTCGAAAAAAAAAAAACATTTTTTCAAATATAGTTTCTCGCCAAACGGCCGGAAAAAAGTTGTACCGATAGAATCATAAATTTATACCTTCAATCAGTGATTTCTGTGTCCAATATTGGACCTTTTCCTTCAATTTGAGTTGCCCAAAGCGACGAGAGATTTTTTCAAAATTTCTCAATAGGCTTTGACAATTTTTTAAAATCAGAATGTAATCGCTCTTGATTTTTGTATCGAGAGGCACGATTTTTTGTTGTTAATTTTCATGGTACCGATCGAAAAATGGAAGCGTTCCATTTGACGAGATTGGATTTGTTTTTGAATGTCTGAAGGGTCCTCGGTCGCGTACACAGAGCCATATTGCTCCGTCCACGTGGAAAAATTCTATTTCCGGCCGTTCGGAATTTCCTCTCGAAACGATCTAGCGTTTACGACCGCGATATGGGCTGTAAACGTGTCAATTTTGTTCGCTGTGTTTTTCGTGTAAATAAACCGTTCGATATCTCGGCAAATATGGGACCATTTCTCACGGATATCGTTGTTTCGTTCAATTTTCGATTGCAATTTCGTTCAGTCTCTCAAAGGATTTCGATTCCGAAAAAAATGTAAAAAAGTGCACATTTGTCGATTTCGCTCGGTGGAACAAAAAAATAAACTTTTTACGCCTGAAAGGGTAAAAATTTATGATCGTTTAGATCGGTCGTGTTTGTTCATGTTTCAGTATTTTTGAAGGGCCGCGGAAATTGAAAAAATACGAATACTCATTTTTTAAATATATTAACCTCAAAAGTTGAGATTTTTTAAAATTTTCTTTCATTTACCAAATTTTCAGATTTTTTTCTTCTCATTCTCATTTTTTCAATACAATTTTTATCTTTTATGTCTCCGAAAATCGTGTTTATAGAAGTTTTTTACGATTTTATCATGAAAATTTTGGGTTTTGGGCGAAATTAAAGGTAGATTCGTGCTCAGGGGGTCAAATTATATTAAAATAGACCATTAAGAAAAATATAAAAAATCCAAATTTTTTTGGATTTTAGGGCAAAAAAAGTTTTTTCTCTCAATCATTGATAATTTTTTTTTCTTTCGGGTTTGGCACTCCAATCTGTGCTCACTCTGTTCGTTATGATTTTCTCTTCAAAATGCTTTTTTAAAATTTCAAATCCGATGATTTTTCGATTTTTTGCAGAATTTCAAAGTTGGACCATCGATTTTTGCACATTTTTCCATACATACCCCTTTACCTCTTTTTTTGCGATTTTTCAAGTGGGCTTTCCGGGAAAACTGTACGAGATATCGATACGAATCCAACGCCACTATTTAAGTCAGGCAAAAACCTTTTCCAAACCCACCGAATGAATCTCCGTAGCTAATAAGAAGCTCACCCTACGACCTTTTGAAATTTCGTGATTTTTGAGATTCCGGAAAAGTGGCCGGGAAAGTCGAAAAATAT
>JAPYZJ010000697.1:0-37920 GCA_030522765.1 Ophioninae sp. B BG-2022a
TGTCAAACTTATCGAACTGTCAACTAACGGTTGTCAAACTTATCGAACTGTCAACTAACGGTTGTCAAACTTATCGAACTGTCGACTAACGGTTGTCAAACTTATCGAACTGTCAACTAACAGTCAACTAACAGTTGTCAAAATGATCAAACTGTCAACTAACGGTTGTCAAACTTATCGAACTGTCAACTAACGGTTGTCAAACTCAACGAAATGTCAACTCAAGATTGTCCAACTTGACCAAGTGTCAACTGACAGTTGTCAAACTTGTTGAACGGTCAACTTGTAAAACTTGTCACCTCGGAAAACTTGTCAACTTGTCAATAGTTGTCAAACTTGCGGAACTATCAAATGACACGTGTCAAGCTGTCATCTGAACCTTGTCAAAATGTCAATTAACAATTGTCGAATTGAAAACTGGACGTTGTCAAATTGTTACCTGAGAGCTGCCAAACTGTCGACAGAAAGTTGTCAAACTGTCGAAAGAAAGGTGTCAAACTGTTAAAAGAAAGTTGTCAAACTGTTAAAAGAAAGTTGTCAAACTGTCAAAAGAAAGGTGTCAAACTGTCAAAAGAAAGGTGTCAAACTGTCAAAAGAAAGGTGTTAAACTGTTAAAAGAAAGGTGTCAAACTGTTAAAAGAAAGTTGTCAAACTGTCAAAAGAAAGGTGGTAAACTGTTGAAATAAAAATATGTCAAACTGTCAAAATAAAGTTGCCGAGCAGTCAATTGACAAATTTATTACTTGTAACGTTTGCATCGTTGGAACGCAACAAAAATCAATACTTCCAACGTTCCTTTCAACGAACTTCTTGAACTTTCTCCGACCAATTTTCTTCAAAGCCTGAATCATTCTCGAGCCGGTCTTTCGAGATGTTCATAATAACTAATTTGGTATGCCGATGAACGTATAGAAATCAACTTTCGTTCCTTTCACCAAAAGAGCATTACCAATGTCGAGTAGCTTTAATTACGATACGAAAAGTAGTAGGGGCTATCAGACTTAAAAATCTGCTACGTTCCAGCCATACGTTGTAAGGTCGTTCGCAAAAAAAATCAAGTATTTTTATTCCTGATAATACCGAGTTTGTCGTGAAGCCATTCAACAAACTACTAATTGACCAAAGAGCTGTGAGAAACTCTGATGAAACGATATATGCTGGTGTCCGTCGCGCGTCAGAATGTACCCTCTGGCATGGCTCAATGGACCCCGAGCGTGGGCTCCGCTGTGACACGCACCGTTTCCTAAATACCAATATTACCTGTGGAATAATCGATCAGCCGTATTCTTCCCGCGTGTCTTTCCAAATACTTTGGAATGTCGTTTTCGATTCGATTCTCTCCAAGTCGAAAAATAATGTTTTCTTGTTTCAACTACGTATTTATCGTTTACTAGTCAACGATATATCTACAATTATTTCAGTCTGAAAATAGAAAAATACAATACATTTGAGCAAAATAATATTCATCATTAGAAAATAATTATTCGCGAGTAGTGGTAATAAACGTGGTTAATTATTATTATCCAGTTCTCGAAAAAAAGGTGGTTTTTTTTAACGTAAGTGTGCATGTGTATCTGTGTGTCGACCAGCAAAGGCAAACATTAATCGCTTCAATCGATAATATCTGCTTGAAATATCCGATATCCTATATTTTTTGTTAAACAGATTTCATCGCGACAGTTTTATCGAGATTTTCCGTTTTTTTTGCATAGTTTATATCTAATCCGCATACTATTAATATTTCCGTTCGAAAAATCGATCCGCAAGTATTTCCTAAAGGTTGTGTGTTAGATATGCATTTTAATTTAATGAAGTAATTACTGTCGTATATACTCGGTAAGGTATGCTGAATTTTCTCGGACGTAATTCTGAATTGCTATTTTACAGTATACAAAAAAAAAATGAATTTTGCCCGAGGAACTTTCATGCACGTAATACCTTAAGAAACCGAGAAAAAAAAATTCGTTCCATCATGAGAATAGCTGACATTCGTTGATCGATGATTAAGGATAAAAATGCAACATCGATCGCCGAATAAACGCCCCGCTTGATAATAATAAAAATCGTGATGGGGTTGATAAGAATACGAAGAGAGCTAACAGACGCGGTCATTCGGAAGAGCGCCAATGTGCACACACTAGACGAGCACAATCGCTCCCGAGGATTCGTATCTCTCCGTACAACACTTTCACGAACTATTTATAACGCTACAACGAGGCTTTATCTCGTCATCTCTATCTGCTCAATTTTCAGAGGATTATCGAAGATAATAAGCTGTCATCGACAATCAGACTTTCGCCCTCGGTACCGGCAATCGCCCAAGCGCTCACCGAAATATTTCTTCACTTTCGATGGAAAACCGTCGCGATCGTCGGTGTCGGTAAATAAAAAAAAAAAAACATCATTCAACCTCTCTGTGGAATCGTAAGCGTACCGTGAAAATAAAAATTCGCAGGGATCGGCGTTTGTTTGGGTTTGTTTGGGTTTGAAAAAGAGAAAAAATAATAATTTGGAAAACCTGTCAAATAAGATGGGAGATAAAATAAAGAGAAAAAAATTATAAATGAAAAAAAAAAGTAAAAAACGATAAATGAAAAAAATACAAGATGAAAAAAGTGTAGTAAAAAGAAATCCATTATTTTCTGAAGTCAACCAATCACAAATCGAGTCGACCACAAAAGTCAGAAAAGTTTGTTTAGTACGAACTTGTACAACGCGAGAAACAAATAACTAAAAAAATAATGGATTTCTTTTTACTACACCTAATATTCAAGATAAAATAATCAAAATTGAACGTAAGATAAAACAGCCAAGTAAAAGATAAAATCCAAAGAATATAATAGAAGAGTCAATACACGAGATGCAAAGATGAAAATTATGAGATTGGATAGCGAAGATTGAATATTGTATTTAATAATATTTGCCTATATAAAGGCAAAATATCATTAAATTGATTATATATGCTGAATAAAAGACGTTGAAAAAATAACTGGACGATGAAAAAATACGTTTGACTCCGACAGATCACGAGCCATGGCCGAGCCTCGACCGATCCGTGGTCGGTGCGCTTCGTAGTATCGGGATAGTCCCGAGGCATCATACCGTACTTCCCCAGCGGGGAACGAGCAAACAGATTCACGCAACTTTGAGGCTTTTGCATACAGTTCCTTGCAAAGGTTAGCAATCCTAAAAAGGGTCATCCGGAAGCTTCTTGTGGAGGCACATTATGACCACATGACTCCAATATCACAGTATCGAATATCAACCAGTCAATCTCTTTTCATTATGCTAATAAATATTTACGGTATACAGGGTGTCCGGTAATGAATGGATAACCTTGAAATATCTTATAGAATAACTTATGGCCGTTCAAAAAAAAAATACGAAACAAAATATCTCATAAGTAGTACCTAAGTTATGACTTTTTTTAAAGAGTCTATTTTTTTTGCCTTATTTCACTTTTATGAACTCGACGATCAGAAATGAAGGAATAAAACAATAAAAAAAACCGATGGATTCGATTCATTTCTGATCGCAGTGTTCATAAAAGTGAAATAAGGAAAAAAAATTAGACTTTTCAAAAAAATCATAACTTTGGTACTACTTATGATATTTTTTTTTTCGTATTTTTTTTCTGAATAGGCATCAGATATACTATAACACATTCCAAGGTTTTCCATTCGTTACTGGACACCCTGTATATGTATGTTTTTTTTCAGTTATCGTACTCTGTCTTCCGGTGGAGGACGAAGAATTCGCGAAGCGAGCGATCGTCGAAATCAGCGCTAAAAATTCGATCGTCCTCCTCGTCAATCCGGGAACGCCGAATCTCTTTTTGCCCCCACATCCGTATACGACAATCGTAAAATCAAGATCTTCCTTGCTCAATAACGATACGAACGTTGAGAGTTCGAAGGGAAAGCGAACGATCATCAACAAGCGTTTTCCAAATTCGACGAGTCCGGGATTGACTCTGCCGAGGAATTTCCTCGTTCTCGTACCTTTCGATCAACGGTTGGTATCATTCATCACTCTTAACGATCGCTCAACCAAAAATAACGTCATCAAATTTTTCGCGATTTTTTTTTTTCGCTCGTAAACGTTGTTGGACGGCTTTGAACTATTTTACACTTCGCAACAGATACGACCTTGAGAAAATTTACAACGGAACGCAAATTTACGTCGAGCCGAATATTCTCGAACGTTTGAACGAATCACTGGATATTCTCACCCGTGACAACTCTTCCCTCGACACCAACAACAACAAAATGTACACCTATGGAGTTTTGGCCTGGCACAGCTCAGCCTGGAAACCGATCATTCAAGTCATCGAACACGACGAACGTTTGCTACTTCGAGCATTCGTTGACAATAATCATTTGGCAGACGAGGAGACTGCGGACGTGCTTTGCGACGACGAAAACGACTGCATCGGTAAAATTAAATACTTTTTAACCCCTTAAGATTTCCATTTTTTAAGGCTGTAATGCGTCATGCGTCACGGCCAATGGGCTGACTTGTAATTTTAATGCTTCTCAAAAAACGACGCAGCTCTTATACAAAATTCTTAGATTTTACCCCCTTAAAAACTGATTTACCAAACCCTGAAGTGTGGTAACTCCACGCCTGAATCGAAAAGCTAGCATTAATAAATCGCGATGCCGCTTGGGTTTCGAAATTTTTGTTGATATACTTTTTAACCCCTTAAGGAATGATTTTCCAAAATTGAAATACGTTATTCTAGCGTTAATAGCGAATTTCCGTAATTTTATAGAATCTGAAAAAACGACAGGATTACTAACATTAGGGGATTTTATCCCCTTAAGGCTTGATTATCGAAAAATGGCTGAAACGCGTTATTATATATTTTCCAGCTGAAATGGTAAATGCAAAGTTTCATAGGTTTAACTTAGAAAAGAAGGGATTTAATAAAAACGTGTATATTCTAGTAAATTAAGGGGATAATTACGTAAGCCCAGATAAACTTTTTCCGAGAGGAAATCCGCTGACGAAAAACTTAAAATTCGTTCAGCGCTCCTTGAAATTCTTTGGCACGAACTCGTCGAGTTGACTTTTCTTTTAGTACGGATATAAGCAAAAGAAAATCAAACCGAAGCCTCCGTGATGAAATTTGACGAAATTCCCATCCTGGCTTAATCCGGCAATGGGAAAGATCCCGTTGTATATCTTTAGCGAACGAAACTGATTAAATTCATCGGTTGTATCAATTCTAGTGGACTTGATTCCCCTGCGAGCTGCACATATAATCACGATTGCTTCGGGGTCTGTGCTGTTCGCCCTCATGGCCCTCGTGACCATCGCACTAATCCGGTAACGCTGTACTTCCGACCCTCCGAAGTCGTTACTTTCATCCCTCGTATCATCGTTTCGACGAATAAAAAAGCTCGGATTTGATCGTCCCTTTTTTTTCAGGAGGCACTTGCTGAACAAGAGAATGTCGAAGGGTCCCTTTAAAATAGTACTGACCGCGTCGGATTTCGTGTTCCCTCAAATGCCAGACGCCCGAAGGGTGAGTTTTCGTCACGGTTTTGACACCTCGATGAAATTCGATTTTTTCTTTCCACTTTAAATTCCTCGGGCCGTTGACGGAAATTTTAACTCGAATGAACGAAATCCGTTTTTCTCATCGGTGGCTAAATTTTTAATAAAAAATCACAAGTTTTTATGATCTTCTAAATGGCCTTAAAAACTTCCAAAAATTATTGTATTTTCTTTAAATTTAACAAGTACATTTTATTTCTAACCAAAAAGCTTACTTATGAATTATTTATAAAAATTGAAACTACTTGATAAGTTCACTCCGAGCAACTCCAGACGCCCGAAGGGTGAGTTTTCGTCACGGTTTTGACACCTCGATGAAATTCGATTTTTTCTTTCCACTTTAAATTCCTCGGGTCGTTGACGGAAATTTTAACTCGAATGAACGAAATCCGTTTTTCTCATCGGTGGCTAAATTTTTAATTAAAAATGAAAAGTTTTTATGATCTTCTACATAGCCTTAAAAACTTCAAAAAATTATTGTTTTTTCGTTAAATTCAACAAGTACATTTTATTTCTAACCAAAAAGCTTATGAATTATTTATAAAAATTGAAACTGCTTGATAAGTTCACTCCGAGCAATTCCACTCCCCTCTGTTGTTTCCAAACTCGCAAGACCTTATTTATTTGTCGTTCGCGACGAATTCGCTTCCCTCGCTGATCGATTCGTGCGTGTCAATAAAATTGTTCAGGTCGACGAGGGAATAGAAGCTATGCTCTGCTGCTGGCTTCATCAGCTGCAGGAATTCGGCGGACCGGAAGTTGACAAGCCGGATCTCTTGCAGGGAAGCGTAGGCTCGCTCAAAACTCATCACGGTATTCAAACTAGCACTGGAAGTCTCGTGAGACACACGATCCTCAAGGATCATCGGGCGAGATACAACGTGAGAGCGAATATTAATGTTAACTCGGTTTTTTTCGTTTCAATGTGTATCGTTGTACTATTACGAAGAAAGGTACTTTTTCTCAGGGTGATCTTGTCCAGCTTAAGGAATTGCCATCCCAGGGTACTTTCGAGCTGAAGAGCAAAGCGATGGATGTCTTGATAATGGCAAGTCTCGATTTTTATTCAATCTCGATCAGTTTGTTTCGATACTAACTTTCGTTAGCTTCGACGTTGTCATTTTTTTTTTTTAAACACTTTTCAATCACTTGGAAGTAATACGAATGTATTTTTGGGATCCGTAATAAAGGTGCATGGATTGAGACACGAGAATCTGAATCCTCTGATCGGTTGTCTCACCGAGCCGACCAGACCGTGTTTGGTTTCCGAATACTGCTCCAGAGGATCCCTGGAGGACGTGCTTGTTCAGGATGAGATCAAGCTCGATTGGTCCTTCCGGCTCTCTTTGCTCACCGATCTCGTGCGGGTGAAAGCTATTTTCACATTTTTTTCGTTCTCAATGTTGTTTCCGTATCATTGGGAGAAGTCGTCCGGATGTTTTCGGATTTCGGATGGTGTTCACGATGTTTTCTGGAAAAATAGTTGTTTGATGGGGCCAGGCTTTGGGCTTGGTCGGATTTAATAGAGTTACTAGTATCCGTCTAATTTTTCATTCAGAATTGATTTCCTAATTAAGCTATATTTGACGATAACGTTCCGAAAACCTCCATCCTTCGATTGACCTATCATTTTTCAAAGACCTTCCTTTTTAACGTTCCTAGAGAAGCCCTGAACGAATTTTTGACGACTAGCGATAGCTTTCGAGATATCGAATTTTCAAAATTATTTTACTGTGCTTCTACTAAACCCAAACAAACACAAACAACGCTGAAAAACCAACCTCACATGGCAAGCGATATAGCTATGCTTGCACGTGTTCAAACAATAAACATTAAATTTGATATTTCGAAAATTATTGCTACTCTCCAAAAACCGTTTTAGGGGTTCTTTTGGAACGTCTAGTTGGTATATTTTAAGTTGATTTAAACCATGGTGGTTTAAACCCGGGCATTTCTGGTAGTTGAACATTTCTATGAATAAACAAATAAATAAATGTATTCATATATATATTTTTGTGTGTGTGTGTAACTGTACGACCTTCAGGGTATCAAGTACCTTCACAGCAGTCCGATTCGAGTTCACGGATATTTGACATCGAGGAACTGCGTGATCGATGCTCGTTGGGTCCTCAAAGTTACCGATTACGGTTTACCGGCTTTCTACGAAGCACAAAATCTCATCCCGCCACCCAAGACTGCACGAGGTAACCACACGTACATTCGTTTGAAAAGCCAAAATTGTCAAAAATTGATTACCTGAAATTATTGTATATTTCGAAATATTAATTAACGAAAATAATAATTTTTACAAACTTATCACGTATTGACGTGAAATTAAAAAAAAAGGATTACTTTCGTGGAATTAAAAAAAATTATTTTTCTACAATTTTTAAACATTTTATTTTTTTTATATTTAATTTAAATTTTATTAAATTAAAATTAATATTAAATTGAATCTACAATATTTAAACATTTATTATCTTTGTGAAATTTCCCAAAATTATAATTTTCGTATCCTTAGAAATTCTAATAAATATTACCTGAAAACCAATTTGTTTGAATAGAAATTTTTGTACCTAATTACTTTATTTTTGCCAGTTTGTTTGGATTCAATAAAAAAAATGTGTAAAACTTGCACCGCTCCCATTATAAATGTCATTCAATACCTGAACGATAAAATTCTTCCTCGTATTGCAGACATGTTATGGACTGCTCCGGAACTTCTGAGGCACCCTCATCTGCAGAAGAGAGGTACCCAACCTGGGGACGTTTACAGTTTCGGGATAATAATGCAGGAAGTCGTGGTTCGGGGTGAACCATTCTGCATGCTCGCTCTCTCACCCGAAGGTAATACACGTATACATTACGAAATCTCCTATTTTTCAAAGTGTCTTAATGTCCGTTATTTTTTAACGCATCAGTCCTAATTTTATTTATTTCACTCACAACTCCCTATTTCTGTAGATGCCAATTTTGATAATAATAATATAAATAAAATAATAATTAATAATAATAAAAAAGATTCGTAACGACATATCTTTTATTTCTGAGATTATACAAAACGCGTGAATTTTCAAAAAATGTCATCATTCATTTGTCAGCTTTAAAAAAAGTCTAAATATTTCAAAAATCGTCAAACCAATAACTCCATACTTACTCAATTTTTAACCCAAATTAAAGAGGTTACATTTTGATCGAGTGACCTCTAGAATTACCACTTTCAAAAAACAGGTCGCATTGTCACCTTGTATATTTATAAATTTATATAACGTATGTAATCACAGAGATAATCGAGAAAGTTAAAAGACCACCTCCACTGATAAGACCATCAGTGAGCAAGGGTGCCGCGCCACCGGAAGCTATAAACATAATGCGGCAATGTTGGGCGGAAGCAGCCGACATGAGGCCTGACTTTAACGCTGTTCATGATCTCTTTAAAAAATTGAATCACGGCAGGTAAGCTACACCGATCGATTTATATTATTCAAGGCTTTCCAAAAAAAAATCGAATCTCAAAGTTTTCGTGCGCAATTTTCAGAAAGGTCAACTTTGTCGATACGATGTTTCAAATGCTCGAGAAGTATTCCAACAACTTGGAAGAGCTGATTCGAGAACGCACCGAGCAGCTCGACATGGAAAAGAAAAAAACTGAACAGCTGCTCAATCGAATGTTACCGAGGCAAGTTTTACTACCGTTTCGTATCGAGCTCGTTGCGTATCGTTTGATTGATTAAGTTATTGAATTAATAGCCCGAATTGAATCGATAAATGAATTCACAGCTCGGTTGCGGAAAAGCTGAAACTCGGAATGCCCGTCGATCCCGAGGAATTTGGCGAAGTTACGATTTACTTCTCGGACATAGTAGGATTCACAACGATATCCGCGTATTCCACGCCCTTTCAAGTCGTCGATCTTCTGAACGATCTTTACACGTGTTTCGACGCTACGATCAACGCTTACACCGTTTACAAGGTCGAAACTATCGGGGACGCTTACATGGTAGTTGGTGGTTGCCCCGTTAGGATTCCTGACCATGCATCGCAGATTGCAACAATGGCTCTCGACCTTTTGCATCAAAGTGGAAAATTCAAACTCAAACATTTGCCGAGGACGCAGCTGAGACTGAGAATTGGACTTCACACTGGTAAGCCAATACCGAGTTATTTCAAGTTCATTTCGAAGTGCTGACCAATGGAATTCAATGAGCCAATTGTAATACGACGAAATCTGATGCATATACGTTTATCGAAGGTCAACTCAAACAAACTCAAACCTTACCTTATTTTTGCTTTAAAATCTCTGTGAAATAAATTTCAGGATATTCTAGCTACTGCAAATCGTAAAACTCGAGAAGAACGCTTTTTAGTATTTTTGGAAAATCAATACTTGAGGGGACAAAACCCTAAGTGTAAAATTCCGTCATTTTATAAACGTAAAAACCATTGAAATTGTTTTTAGTCTAGCTGTGAATTCAGAATTACGTATATCAGCCTTAAGAAATATCATTCGTTAAGGGGTTGGAAAATAATTCAACAGAAATTTCAGGGTCCAAGCGGGAAAAGTCGCAAAAGCGAAAATCTCGCTTTTCTACTTACGCATAGATACACCACTTCATCTATCAACCATTTTTCGAAAGAAAAACCGAAAATTCGAAAAAAGACGAAAAAACCTCCTTTTAAGGCGGTGCAATCGGGAGTAGAGTTTTGTATGAATTCTACAAAATTCCGTTGTTTTTTTAGTATAAATTCAGGATGTGATATTTCAGGCTCGAAGAAAATCGTTCATTACGGGAATGGAAGATATTTTGATAGAAATTTCGAGGTCGTCACGGAAAAAATAACGGGTGAAGCGCTAGGAATATTTATGTATCTTATCACCGGCAGGTCCATGTTGCGCCGGAGTGGTTGGACTGACGATGCCCCGATATTGCCTGTTCGGCGACACGGTGAACACGGCCTCGAGAATGGAGTCAACCGGAGCCCCATGGCGAATCCATTTGAGCCAAGCTACTTGGAATCGTTTGAACGAGGAAGGCGGCTATCACATCGAGTATCGCGGGAAAACGGATGTAAAGGGTAAAGGAAAAATGCCAACGTACTGGTTGCTCGGCAAGCAAGGCTTTGACAAAGAGCTACCGACCCCTCCGCCGCTCGGGTGAGTTTTATCGTCCACTTTCAACGTTCTCCTCCAACCCATTTAATTGTAATCCAGACACGTTCCATTTTTCACAAAGACGCGCGGAGAGTCGCTACCGATCGATTGTAAACGTTCGACTGCGCATTTATCGTCTCGGAATATTTTCTAACTGATATTTTCAACGTAGTGTATTTCTCGAACCGTCGTATAGCCAAACCCAAACGGTCACCCAAAAACCCGTGAAAACATTATCCCGGAGATTCATTGGGGCTTCTACGACGGCCTGTATTTCCTAATGGAGATCCAATGGATCATCGTTTCGTATACCCAAATCCAAATTCTCATTGGATTTTAATTACGATTCCGCCGTGGAATCCAATGAAAAAAAAACCCAATTTTCATCCTAAAGGACTCCCGTATTATCGAACAGGATCCATGAAGGCTCTAGATAGATCTCACTTCACCTTGAATTTCCTAAAAAAATATATACAAAAAATCAGTGGATTTCAAAAAAGCATACATCGCTCTAAATCTCGCATACTTTTGGACGGCCCGAAAAATATTTTTTTAAATAACTTTTTTTTTTCGGGATTCCTTCAAAAATGTCGATACTCAGGGATATGTACGAAACAAAGTTCACTCCCCGGCGTTCCGTTACGGTTACGTTGCAGTTCGCGTTTCATGCCCGCGCATTACGTTTGTTTCACGCTGCCCCAACGCGTGTGGCTTCCAGAGAGGATAATCGGTAATTGTGACAAGCTTGGGGCGAAGTTATTCGAAAGTTTGGTGCCGGAATAATAAAGCAGTAATGAAAAATATTACAGCCGTAAATAACCTTATCGCAATGAACATTGAAGACTATTGACTCGACGCAACAAATTTAACTAGTATTATCACTGAACACCGATCTCCAACCATAGAACCAATAAAAGTTAGTTTCTGTGTGAAAATGCATAATCCTTAAACATTCTAAATCAGACGAAAGATCTCGTACTAAAATTGTCTCTAGTTCAAAGTCCGGCACTCAATTCCTCTTTCGTAGGAGCAATAACGCCCATTTTTCAATCTTCAGCATTGTGAGATAATATTTACAATCGTAATTCTAATTCAAAGGTTGGAGGAGTGCGAGATTCTGGACAATTTGCCAGGAGGCAACGATCGTTCACCCCAGGATGTGCCTCAAGCGCAGCGATCGGTGGACGAGCGCGGCATCTCGGTCGAAAGGGACGACAACAGTTCGGGCGATCAGAGTTGTTCAATCGTTACGACTTCCGGTGTTGGTGAAACGTCACCCGCGCGTTCACTAAACGCGATCGCCGCTCAATCGATCAGTTATTCAGCTTCGATCGACAGTACAGCTGTAACGGAAAAGTGTCCGAGCAAGCAGCAACAACAGCAAGTTGCTGTTTCGGTTCACGACGCGATGAATTTGTCGGTATCAAAGTCGTCCGAAGGATCCGTCACAAAGGAAACGCTTCGTGACATCGTAAGCAAGAATCTCGGAACTTCGGAATCACTCGGTGGATCAGCTGGTGGACCATCAGCACCAACGACGAAAAACGCCATTCTCGACAATCAGATAACGGTCGGTACTCCGGTATCGGCGAGCGAAGTTGCCGCGGCGCTACTCGGCGCTTCCTCAACCACTTCGCTCACTTCGATACAGAGCAGCTCGTCAGCGTTTCGAAACAGACATCGGCGCCTCGCTGCGGCCGGAGGTGGAAGCGCGATCGGCGAGGACGACCTCAGCACCCCCTATAATCATTACAGGTGTCTCTCGCCCAACGAACACAATCCGGCTAATTCCGGTAAGCTCGGGTCGTTCAATTCCCGTATGAACGGGCTATGTAGAAGACATTCTCGTATTTTTCTTATTGGCATCTGACAAAAGTCGACGCGACAGCTGGCGATAAATTTCGAAACTAGGAAAAAAGTGCTTTCGTCGTTTCGACGTGCCAAGTTACATATGTACCTGCCATTATGCGTTTGCAGCCACTGATGTTTTTCCCTCTCGAAACTTTCGACGATTTCGACTTAAGAGGGAGCCGCACACCCTTTCCCCCGGCATGACGAACATCGACATAACCTCACAAATTTTCCAAACCCATTTTCTCGGCGTCGATTAAGTTTACGGCGAAAAATCAAGCATCAGTGTTTTTAGAATTCATAGAGACAGAACTAGATGCTTACATTTTACGATAAAAATGTTTCGTCCTTGAGAAATTGCGATTAAAAAATTTTGACTATCTCTCTCGCACTCGTGTGTCACGTGGTACGTCTTCGACATGTCCTTAAATCGGACTATTGGCAGATATCAATAATGGTTATAACTAACATTGTATTTACGTTATTAAAGTAGATGGACCATACTACTTGCGCGAATACACTCTCTTTGACGCCATATTACATTTCGCCACTTCGATAATACCTAATTATACCAAGCCACTTAACAAAAATATCGCTTCAAAGTATCACCAATGGTAATCGATCCTCGATGAATACAGGAAAAGGATCATCGAGTGGTCGACTTCTCAAGAGGCAATTCAGCCTCGACCGGGGTGACGAGCCACCAGTGATCGCAACCGTGATATCCGAGCAACAACAGCAACAATCCAGCGGACGTTCAGCGCCAAGATTGTACAAGCAGAATAGCGCTGGCGCAGCTAACGACTTGGAACGAATCGAGGAGATTCCA
Source organism: Ophioninae sp. B BG-2022a (assembly GCA_030522765.1). Lineage (NCBI taxonomy): Eukaryota > Metazoa > Arthropoda > Insecta > Hymenoptera > Ichneumonidae > Ophioninae sp. B BG-2022a. The sequence goes on from JAPYZJ010000697.1 coordinate 13,395, forward strand.
AGCTCGTCTTCCGTTGGCGCGACCGTTCAACCCATTCAGCGTCATCGAGATCAACAAGCTGGCTATCGGCATGCCGCTTCCATGTCCCTATCGGTCGAATCCCTTACCCTCCGTTGAAAAATAAAATCCCCCGCGATATATACGTAAACATATTTATATATCTGTATATACGTGCATACATGCATACAAAACCCAGATACACAAACTCACACGTATATACGTGAGTATGTTCGTATATAAGTATGTACATTTTCAAATGGTTCCTTGTATGTGAGAAAGGTTGACATAACCGAAAAAAACGAAATCCTCTACGACGTACCTTTGACGATAAAAAGAAATGTTGAAACCTCCAAAAGATTCAATCAAAGTTGATATATCATAAACTTTTACGATGCCAAACTACCTCCCAAAGTATTATTAAAAATAATATATCATCCGTATATACGTATACATAGGTTGTGAGACAACTGTCAGCAGTAAAAATATTTTCTAACCTATTAAACTTCAAAAATTTTCGTGCACAAGTTGGATAGTTCGAAGAGGACCCGAGTGATGGCTCCTGGACTCATTCAGGTGCAAGCACTTCGGGGATTTCAGTCACCCCAGCATTTTGACCACTTTGTGTCGGAACTTTATGAACGGACGAAAAATAAATTCTCATATCAAATTTCAAAGTGAATAAATTGAGATTTCGTATAAATGATCGACGTAGAAGAAAAATAGACAAAAAAAGAAACGTTCAATGCGATGATGGATGGTAACTGTACATTTAGCGGAGTGATTATTTCGACTTTATAGCAATATGTGTTCGCGTCATTTTTTATATCGATTCTAAGCTTAAAACGTTGAAATATGTTACTGATCAATTTTTATACTCCATTTTGATCGATCATTTTGAAATTCGATCTGTAAACTTACTTCAAAGTCCTTGATGAAGTTCCGAAAAATATAGTCATCTCATAAAAAAATGAAGCTAACCCCGCACTCGAGCTATGCGACATTTGTAGAAAAAAAGTTTTCCCTTGAGTTTGATAGGTTAGAAAATATTTCTACTGGTAATAATTGTTGCTCCGCTATGTGTATATAATAAATATATGTACTACAAAACGATTAAAACCCGTTTTCAACCCAAACGCATTTCATCAGTTGGAAACTAGCTCGGACTAAACGCCTCGGTCACGATTCGTTCTTTCCAGTGAAAGTTCATTGCAACCATCGCGTTCAGGAAGAACAAGCTATGACTGGAGAAAATTGTGTTTAGAAGGGAAACGGTAAACTGTAACTTATATATATATATATACGTATAATTGATACAAGAATGGTGAGCAAACGGGCTGTATGATTCGTCCCATCTCGTCGATATGTATAGATGAACTTAAATTTTCTCAAAATGATACGAAAGATATTCGATATACATATTGAATTACACTGCTGGACAGTTATATTTTTTTCAATCCGACGATACACGAGCAGTATTGAACGTTTATATGTATGTATATATACGAAGCACACGCGATGATTCGTGACTCAATTACTATCATGGCGTACCCGCGTATATTGAAGTTGTTATATTTCCGATATTTCGTAATTCTGTTTTTACATTACGTATGTTATCAGTATTGTGAAAAGATTGTCGGGTCCTTCTTGTATGTACGTGTGATTATATACATATATATACGTAAGAATGTGATCCGTGAAATGGAAATGGAAAAACCCACAATTTTCATTAAAAAATCGTTAAAAACTTCTAAAAACACGATTTTCACGATTTATTCATGAAAATTTTGGGTTTTAGGCGAAATTAATGGTAGATTCGTGCTCAGGGGATCAAATTACATCAAAATAGATCATTTAAAAAATTATAAAAGTAAAAAAAAATTTGGATTTTAGGGCAAAAAAGTTTTTTCACTAAATCATCGATAACTTTTTTCCCTTTAGGATTTGGCACTCCACTATGTGCTCAATCTCTTTGTTATGATTTTATCTTCAAAATGCCTTTTAATCATTGAAATCCGATGATTTTTCGATTTTTGGCAGAATTTCCTAGTTGGACCATCGATTTTTGCCAATTTTTCCATACCAATCGATTTTTGCCAATTTTCCATATATTCCTTTTGCCTCTTTTTTTTCGATTTTTCAAGTGGACATCCTGGGAAAACTATACGAGATATCAATACGAATCCAACGCGATTATTTAAGTCAGGCAAAAACCTTTTCCAAACACACCAAATAAATCTCCATAGCCAATAAGAAGCTCACCCTACGACCCTTCGAAAATTCGTGATTTTTGAGATTCCGGAAAAGTGGCCAGGAAAGTCGAAAATATTTTTTTCCGTTTTTAAACTCTTAAAAGGGTCTATTTAATCGGAAATTTTCCGCTGATTACGAATATTCCCAAGTTTTTGCCGAAAGTGCAAAATTAGACTGGGAAAATGCAAAAAACCTTACTAGAATATTTTTTTCGACAATTTTCCTTAGAAATGGAGAGTTCAATGCGAATTAAATTGTGGATTTGTCTTCAAGGTATAAAAATACATCGACGTGGACCTGCGATATGATACTAAACGTCTAAATATAATAATTATTTAGAGGCTAACCCGCTGAAGGGGCGCGCCTGATTGGCTACCTTTGAAAATTAATAACAATTCAGGAGTTGATCCGGGAACCGTAAATGCTTATATTAATCGACTCAGAATTTCACGCCCAATTCCCCATTTCACGGATGACATTCTTACGTGGGACACCCTGTGTATATACATATTTGTTTATCCGTTATACGAATTTATTTGACCGATTCTTTTTTAGTGTAATTATAACGATTTACATTACTTAGAATGCGCTCAAATTTATTTTGCGAGTATTTCTGTAATGAATGAAGAAAATTATTACGTACGCTTTAAACATAATGGGCATTCTAATGTAGATATGCACTCGCAAAAAGTCCGGCAGGCTAACGCTTACCTGGAAACACTGATGATATCTAATTTTATGAAATCATTTTCTACCCTTTACAATATTTTTCATTGATTTTCAGTGTCTTGAAAACATTTTGCTCAATTCGATGTTTCCTGAGTTATGGTCAATTGTTATGAGAAAATCGCTTACTTCATCAACAGGTGAATAAACAAAATGAAATTTTTTTAAAATCATTTGAATATTATTTTGAATACTCGAGATGTTCCTATTTTATATCCTATATATATATCCACAAGTACATACAGGGTGTTCCATTTCAACGGCACACGCCAAATCTCCAAAATGAATTCGGGTAAAGAAACCCACAAAATACCTGCGATTTCGAAATTAAAACTATCACCGCAATTTACCGGAGAAGTAGATTTTTCTTCGTTTGTGGGATTTTCATTTCCGGTGTGTGTTAACAATGGGACATCCGGTTCGTATGCGTTTCTATGTGCGTGTGTGTGCGCGTAAGTGTGTATTCGTGGTAAGAATGGAATAATAATCATAAAATTGTGAATACCTTTTCTATCGGCCTAAAAAAAATAATGTCGCGTATCGTGTAGGAAGTAATTAGAGTTGTATAGAGTAAAGAACGTGAATATACCAATGAGACTGTTCGCTCCCTATCTCTCATGGACGACGCAATGTAAATTATATCCGAACTTCGTAACGTTCTCGACTGTATATATATAAGGTAATCGATCGGTCGTTGTGACCGATTCGGCGTGTTAGGATGTGGTCTAGCGATATTTATTTTCATTTCTAATTGTTATATGAAATCCGGTTAGATATTCCGATTATCGTGCCCACACGGATGGCTATTCTAACCATAATTACCTACGCGGTAGAAGGGCACGGGGAAACTGCCGAAAATCGGTGTCGGTAAAGAAGGTCTCTTAGAAGATAGGAAAGAACGGGACGAACAACGTTCGTATCCCATCGTCAGTCACAAACTGTACCGCGATATTTCGCGACTATCGAAATCTTGCGTGTCATTTTCTATAAATTGTCGTTAAAGAGATTATCCGATAAAAGAAACATCAACATAACGAAAACAATCCCACTCGAATCGAGTTCTGTGTAAATCTATTGGATTTTTTGTCCATACTCGACGGATTTTTCATGAACTTTTCTAAGCAGGCTTATTTTTAGACCTGCGGAATCCTCGAATTAAGAATCAATTAAGCCGTAACGAGTTTGTCGGGGATAAATAATTTATTTTTAATTCCAACCCTCTCGAGTCCCTCCACTTTTCAACGCAATTTTTATTGTTTTTCAAAAATTTTGGAAAAACTTGGAAATCGAATAAGTGCGATATGGAGAAACGATCGTTGTTTGTGTCATCGTATTTCTCTCATATGGATTTTTTTCGAAAATACTCTTATTCTGTAACGTACGTTAAAAAATATTCGTTTTTGTGCGTTTCTCAAAGTGGAGCCGTTCTTTTTATTATCTCTTCTTTTTTTATTTCATTTATCGTATTTCGGATGACGTTTCCATCGGCATTCTCGTACCTAGATGTGAAAAATATTTTCTAATATGTATAAAATAATATTTACATCTTCAATGCAGCGATTTGCCGATCGCCGATCAGGCGAGGATAAACAAAAATCGCGAATTATCTTCATGGCAATACCGTGTCTAGAAGCAGAATAAGTAATCCGCGAACATTAAATCGCGGGCAAAATAAATTTATAAATATGGTAAAAGTGCAGGAATCGCGTCTCTGCTTCACAGGAATTCGAACGATGCCATTTCTTTGGTACTCGTGAATTTCGAATTCGATTTTTGAAATGGATCTCTTCCAGAGAAAAAGGGTCTGGTGATTGATTACTAACTTATTTCTGATAACACAGTATTTTTAGTATATTTTTTAATGATCAATTTTCATTTTTCGAATAATTATTAAGCTTTGAAATGAATACTTTTCTATGTTTAGTTCAATTCTTTTCATTCGATTTGATCATTATACTATCAAGTCCTATCAATATTTCCTGCGCAGCGTAAATTTATTCATTTGTTCAAAGTATCGAAAGATAAATCGCATCATCGACAAAATTGAAAGACAAAAAACAGACTGTAACTCTTCTAAGAGCTAAATTTTTAAATCGTAACTGGTTTTTTTTTCGTGGAACGATACACGGTCTCTGCAATTTTATCATAACTATTTACATGTTGTTGAACGGTCGATGTTTAGAAGTTTAAAAAAACTGTGTTGTTATGATGTTACATGTGTGTAAGCGTTCACACGTCGCGCAAACAATCGATATCACCGGTGGATTTTCTAAAACAAACGAAGAAAAAACAAACGATGAGGAAAAATAAAAAAAATATATATCCTGCCCGAGATTGAGGGCATAAAATAATAAAAGCTCCTCGTAATTATACAGTTGAAACTACGGTGTCTTGTACTATTATTTGTTGATTCATTATGCCACCGAATAGCATATTTTTTTTAATTATACAATGAAATATAGCATATTGTTAATGTTATTAATATTGCACAAATCTGTCTTGTGTTATCCCTGTTCCACGGTCCTCTTTTATCCTCATAACGTGCAGCATTGATGCGCAATCATAAAATCAAGTAGTAGCGACGTTTGAAAAAAAAGACCGGAAAACAGGGATTGAAAAACAATACAAATAAATCATGTTAAATAAATTGAATGTATATATTTAGTATAGAGAACAATAATTAGATTTTGATTATTAATAGCTTGTAATTACAAAAATATTCAGTATTGAATACTTGAATTGATGGTTTGCGCGGTTTTTTCAATTTTTTTACTTCCGTGATAAAGTTCTGAAGAAAACATAAAATCGTCGTTTTCCGAAATAGATTTGCCCTCGAAATCTCCGAATGTCACGACTTAGATAATCATTAGTAGCGATCCTGCGATGAGCCTCCCGAACTAAGCCATTTTTGTAGGAAAAGTTTTATCTTCAATTTCGTAAGTCAGAAAATATATTTACTGCTAATAGTTTTTGCTGCACTATGTACCTTCCCGTTAAATTTATTTCGTATATTCTATGAGACACGTGGAATATTGAACTTAAACATATAACAGTTAATTCGTAATAACGCCGAATAATCTCACCTTGAAGATATGCTGAAGACATTTTTTTATTCAAATGCTGTACAATGTCGTTCTAACAGATATTTCCTCGCCTTATAGATAGTTTCGCAAAAAAAAAAGTAACTGTTGCTTCTACTCCGGGATTGGCTGTCTCCTAAAAACAAATGGACTCACGCGAGTCCAATAAAGCGTGTTCTTTTATTTTCGTGCTAGGCACTGCAAGGACGGTGTTTGAACGGAGACAACGGTCAAAACAAATACTGCGGATTACTTTTACGCTTAATATACGAATTTCTAACGATTAAACGTTGATCGCTTTCTCTTGCCGGCTCGAAACCCCCAAAACGTAAAATTATCTTCAGTGATGTAGATCGTCGTCGCATCGGCCAGTATCGTTCGGAGTATATGCAATCTTTGCAATCGAAATACATTGCATACTTTTTTCGGGCTTCCCGAAAACAAAAATGAAGTTGATAGAAATCTTCACGAATGGCGTCTGACCACCAGCGAAAATGGTTTCGTCGCCGTTTTTCTAGTTATTTCTCTGACAATGTAGAATTTCGTTGTCTTTCAGTGCATAGTTGAAACGTATTTCATTCGATCAATTCTTGGGGGAAATAGTTAAAGCCAAATTTCAACCTTCCGATCGACGCCTGTTTCGCACTAATTGGTTATCTCGCGCTGGTAAGCCCAAACGTTCGTGTCATCCCACGAAATCTCGGAGCAATGTCGATTTACTTACAACATGCTTGATAATACTACTATATCCTACGCGATTAATCCCCCGAGAGACCACGTGATTGCAAATGCGCTTTTTATTTAAAAAGAAGTAATAATTATAATAATAAAAATAAAAAATACTCGATGTTCGTCTGGTTCAAACTGCGCGATCGCGAAGTTTGATCAATTTAGGCTGGAATGGAACGCATGTACACTCGTCCGTGTGCGCTCGTAAGGTTAATCCTACAAAGGCTGATCGGTACGCAAGGTCTGTGGCAGAAGCCCCTAAATTTATAAATTTTTAAACATTTTCACCTCGCGGTTCTTTCATCGCTATTTATATTTCTTCTGTATCTCCCTTTTAATCGATATCAACGAGGAATAAATTTATGGCCTTAGGCAAAAAGAGTTAAGTTCTCGAAAAACAATTGGGACGTTCGACTGATATTTCTGATAATCACGATTATTCGTTAATTCTTTCGCTTCATTTTTCGCATTTAAAGAGAGTACGATTCCTCAAGGCACTTGGGTTTACATCTAGCTGCCAACAATGTTACTCGTAAATTATTAATATGATCATCGTTCCATCTCTGTTCTGAGTTATGATATATATATATAGATGGCGTTACTCAATCCACAGAATAATTCTAATACAAGAGTGTGTTCAATCGCCTCGTTTGTCCGAACGTCGACATTCCAATAATATACTGGAAATCGTTGAAGAAAAAAAACATAACCTCACATCAGTCTAACACGATGAAACGATATCGTCAACTTCATAGTACACACTATTAAGATCGAAATCGGGCGTTTTTTTTAATCGATCTTTCGAAACCACTGTTTTGCGCATACGTCCGTTCTTTTGGGTTCTTTTTTACACCTGGTAGACGAATCAGCAATTGGTGTGTCGGGCACCTCTCATCAACGGAATCAGAATACTGGGGCTCTGGGCTTGTCTGAGGAACGGATGCTGCAGGAGTTCAGCCGCCGTGGCTCGCTGATTCGGATCGCGAACGAGCATTCTCTCGAGGAAGCCTTGAAGTCTTGGACTCACCTGTTTCGCGATACGATTAGAATTGTATTATTACAAAGAAAAACAATAATCAAAAGCTGCAGGATGACCAAACAAACACTACTAACCACTATCATCAGCATTGATAATTAGGTCATGTCGATGAAAATGTTAATTCGTGATAAACGTTGTGCGGATTAAAAACTATAAACGTCACTTCAATTGATTAAGAGGGAAATAATAGTTTTCAATTATAAACTTATTATCAATTATCAGTGACCCATTTATTTATTATCATTATTACTTTCGTAATTGAAACAACCAATTCATTAATAGTTAATAAATTTAATATTTCAAGAATAAAAACGTATTATTGATGTTACTTTTATTAATATGATTATAAAAAAAGTTACTTCTCAACTTTTGCTTTTACTTATGAACATAAATATTGGTACAAAATTCCTCGTAATTAAATAAAAGCCAACAGTATTATTATTATGCGAATTATGGTTATTAGTTACTTTATTAAATTGATTACCTTATGAGAATTCTTAAGTTTTGGCGGTAACATGTCTCTGATTCGACGCATAGCTTGAAGAGGTGGCTCGTTGAAGAAGGGAGGCTCCCCATCAACCATTTCGATGATCATTATCCCGAGTGACCAAATATCGACTTCCGGGCCGTAAGGTAACCTGGGGTGTTTTCAAAATAGTTTTTAGTGTATCGCTATCAACTTAGATACAAAGGCAAGTGTTGGGAGGAAGGACAAGGCCTGGAGTGAAAAACTGTGCAGATTCTTAAGTCCAAATGAGACACACTCGCTATGACAAAATAATATACGATGTATTAGCTCGAAGTGTTTCTACCGTTTTTCTACTGGTCCAAGAGTAACCCACCTAGAAATGACTTCGGGACTCATCCAATAGGGAGTACCGACGAGAGACTTCCTCTTTGGCAGTTCCTGCGAAACCTGAGCGCAAAAGCCGAAATCTGTCAGTTTGACCCTGCCATCGGCAGTCAAGAGGATGGAGTCGGATTTTATGTCGCGATGGATAACGCCCTGGGAGTGCAGATAAGACAGTGGCTTGAGACACTGCGAGCACACGGTGGCGATTTGACTCTCGTCCATACGAGAGTGCGTCACGATGTCCGTTAGAGCGCCACCTTCGAGATACTCCATTACAACCCAGAGCTCGTCCTCCACGAGGAAACTGTCGTACATCTCGACGATGTTCGGATGATGATAGTCCCTCATTATTACGACCTCGTTAAACAAAAGTTCTCGCCTCTGTTGCTTTCTCAGATCCATCTTCTTCACCGCCACTTGACGCGCCGTCGTCTTGTCCGTCGCTATGCAAACCGTCCCGGTACTTCCTTCGCCGATCTTCACGAAATTTTTCAGGTTTTCACGAGGATCTCCGCGACTCACCTGTCCCGTCAACATTCAACGATTAACGCGCCGTTCGCATACCATGAAATTGCGAGATTTTTTGAGATTTATGAAACAAAAAATGAGGAAAGTAGAAAAGAAGTTCAGGAAAAGTTTTCGGAAAAAGAAAACAATTCTACACGATTTCTACACGAGTTTTAATAATAAATTATATCACCCTGATTTATGGGCCAATAGTCTGAGAAAAGCATGTGCAGCAAAACTTTGACTTGGAACGAATTAGAGTTTACTCCAACTGTGTTCTAACTACGAATTTACTTACCACCATCTGCAAAGCGGCCCGGAATTGTTCGTGGGTCAGTCTCTGATCGGCGCTCTGCTTGTTCGAAGCGTTTTGCTGGACGGCCGCCAAGTTCCCGGAGGACAGAGCTCCCTTTAGGTTCTGGTTTTGATCGGGCGACGTAGCGCTAGCAGCGGCCCCTGAGTTGCCGGAATTGATAGTCGTCGTTCCCGTCGTAGTCGACGTTGCCGTTGGCGTTGTCGAGGGTAGACTCGGCGGTTTCGACAAATTATGCATCGATTGGGAACTCTCGAGAGGCTTGTTGAACATTAGATTGTGAAGTGGCGCCGCGACGTCCGCAGCTCCGTAATTCTGCGAGTGCTTGTTCACGTTGTGAGAACTGAGCTGGCTAAGCGGGCGTTGCGAGGCGATCGAACCAACCGGTGATATCTTTGGTTGTAGCTTGTGGACCAACATGTTTTGCGTCATCTGAGGATGATCCCTGCACGGCGCTTTGTCGCCCGGCTGACGATTACCGAACGAGGACAAAAATATTTACAGGAATAATAAACAAGATTAAAGCTATAAGAAATAAATAAAGGGATAAGATTGTCTATAATCTCAACTCAATTAACATTCGTCCACGTTGGTGCTATTCTGCATCCCAAATCAAACGAAAGACCTCGAAAATTTTCTACAGGCCACGGGCTGGCGTAATCCGACAACAAAGACGATACTTTACCTGCACGTTCCCGTTGTACTGACCCGCCACCGTTGAGGCTGAACTTGTTCTCGGGAAATCAGGATCCGAGATTTGTGGCACGCTCGGATTTCCACTCGGACTCTGGAGATTAGGTATGGGACTCAAGTTTTGGAAATTCAACGATAAATTCGTTGCGTTCGCACCCGCGTGAGCGAGATTCGGCGAGGATTGCATGTTTGGATTGAGGTTCTGAAGATTCGGCACGAGACTTGCGTTGCTACCGGGCCCGACACTCGGCGAATTCTGTCGCAACTTTTCTGGATAACCCTGCGGCTTTGGGAAATTCGGGTATGGCTGGATCTGGTTTGGACTCGAAGACATCTCCTGACCCTCGGGCACGGATGGCGGAAGATTCGCGTTGTTTCTAAATAATTATTTTTTTCAGAGTCATTTGGTCGCTTATTTTATTAGAATATTTACTATCGTAACTCATTCCAAACTCAAACATGTAAATTTTCGTATAGTAATTTGTGTAAATATCTCAAAAACCAACGAAATTACTACTTAGCGTATTATATTGGCTATAAATTCAGAATAACGTATTTCAGCATTTAGATAAAAATCATCCCTTAAGAGGTTGGAACAGATTGAAAAAAGAACTCACGATCTACGAGGACAAAGTTGTGGGCGAAAGCTAGCAGAGTATAATACAGATGGAAATGGAAATAGAACATTATTCCAATCATCTTAGTTATTTCATGGAAAGTCATTTTTTGGGAATGATCCTGAAAATTCGTAAATACGAACCGATAGTCCCGCCGAAGTCTCGGCGGACTGGAAGACCTCAGGGAATTGGATCTGGCAACAGTGCTCGTTTTTGGCAAACAATTGTCAGCACTCTTGTCAGTGGCGGTGAGTCTGACCAGTCTAGGATCATTGTGGCCTCGCACAATGGTTTTCAGGTCGAGTATCTCAGTGGGTGTTATTTCACTGGGATCGACGAGTGGCAAGGGACGATTGGTGGACTTCAAAATTTGGTTGTTACCAACTATGGACGCCCATTGTAACGGCAAGCCAACGAATTTTCCTTCTCGTTTGTCAAAGCCGGTGTGCACTCTGTGCTCGAAATTCGTGGGTGTTGAGATTTGTGGCTTCTTCTTCTTCTTGGCGAACATGTTTGTCTTCTCGATCTGCAAAAGAGAGTGTGTTTTTTGTAAAAGCTTTTTTCAAAGCACATATTCCCATCAATCAATGTCTGGGAAGTTAAGTGGTAATCTTTGAAACTCCGATGAAACTACTTAAGAAGATTTAAGAAAGTTTTACTATTATATCAAAAGTACAGTCTTTAAAGCATAAACAGCTATATTTTTTTCTGGATTCTATTAGTGGGTAGATATGCAAGATGATAGAATACCACCAGGTATAAAACTGTTTCCCCAAAATGATTTGTATAAAAAGCCTCAGTTTTTGTCATAACATGGATATGGACAGACAACAATTATGCCAAAAATACGTAGAAGAAAGTCACACTTGGGCATAAGGTACGTTCGGATTTGAAATATTAGTTTTTTGGTTCGAGCTTCATTTTTTATGTTTTCTGATCAATCATACCTGATTTGATCACTAATAGACTGATTGAGCGGTGAGCAAACCCCAAAGTAGATTATGCCACGAAATTAGTGAGACGTATACCATGGAGATACCAGGTGATTATTACTAGCGGAAGGAGCTGAACCACTTGTCAATAATAAAACATCGTAGTCAATACCATGTAAAGTGCACGTATTTTTTTTCAACACTTTCTTCGAAATAGTTTTTGAATTTCATCGTACACAGCTGCGGTCAAACCGATTGTAATAAGGAAACGGAAACAAAATTTGTCTTTATTTTTCTTTTTGTGTTTTCTTTTACTTCCAGCAAATAAGAACGTTGCGTGAATTTTGGCCGGTCGAACGAAACTGTCCGGGTCGGGAGAGTCCAGCGTTCGTTAGTGATTTTGACACGGCCGATTTTGTGATTCGATGCACCTCGATAACAATAAAAGTAGGCGAATGGTTAACGTTGCGAAAGATTGGAAAAATCGAAAAGAGACCAAAGTGACAGTAGCAGCAACGCCTACCGATCGTAATTGCAGAGAGAGAGAGAGAGCGAGAAAGCGAGAGAGAGGGAATGCTTGAACAAACCGTACAAACCCACGATACTCGCGACACCGCACTTTTCCAGCAAATCCAACGTTACTGTCGCCCGAACATTTATCAAGCACGAGTTCCCGCTTCGCGTAGAAAGAGCTCGAACGATCGGATATGCCGTTATCGTCGTATTTTCACACGCGTTTATCTGTTCATCGTAAATCGTAAATAAAGGGTACTGTTTTCGTTCGCTTCGCTGTAATCTCGTCGACAGGTTGTTTCGACGCTGGCGCTCGCGACGGACTCCGGTTCAACTACACACGGAATTTGGGTTAGAGCCCACCTCGAAGCGCGATATCGCCAATTTCTATTCTTTGAAGTTAGCTGCGTGGTTTGCGGAAAAATCTGTTTTTGCTCGCACCTGTTCGATGGATTGTTGTCACGAAACGATGGTCATTGGGAATTAGGTTAACACTCTGTCATGATTGTCTAAAAATGATTTTTCTTTCGGTATAAACATTAATATCGTTTTTCCTCGGAAAACTGAAGAAATTAGAAAATTGTTTTATGCTTAAAACATAATAATTAAAATAACTCAGTCCAGTCTTATTCGATATTATCGATTCGGAAAATCGTATTTTTCTGTTTCAAATCTTCAGGATTTCTTTGCGAAAATCTTTATAAATCTAATCAGTAATATTTTAAGGAAAATTTCTTATACAACCATATTAACGTAGTACATACAAAAAAAGGCAAAACAATTTTTCAACTATCTTGTTTATATTTTCGGATCGACGAACCTCTCAATTTCATTTACCATCGACTACACATTTCGCACATTTTCAAAGGCACAACAGTAAACCAGTAGACGGTGGTATCGGACAAATCGGAAGGAAGGTCAGTGCACGGATCAAAGAACACCAAAGGCCACCAAATATGGCCACATTGAAAAAACTAGCTCTATTCATACATTGAATGGAACTTGGTCACCTTATTCAGTTCTACTAGGTCCAAATTCTGGTCCCATAAAACAGCTATTTTTCTAGAAAACATTAAGAAAGTCTAGAAATTCCAACACATGCGACCAATGTAGACAGAGATGGAGGATAATTACGTGAATCCTATTTGGCACGCTGGCATCGAGGTGTTTTTTCATTGACCAGCTAGTCAATAGAAAACACCCGATTGGCTGATGCAGTGATGCGAAACGATGACTGCAACTATATACGGAACGGAATTCTCGATCCCGATGATGCAGACTGTAACATTTGCCAAACATCGGCCGAACACTAATCCCCAAACAACCGGAAGCCCATGTTTTCTGTAATAACTATACACCAAAATTGTTACCGTGTTTCAAATGCATTATTATCGGAAGCCTCGATAATAATGAAGAAAACGGTCACCCATCCATGTATTGGCTTAAGCCAATGCTCGCCCTGTCAACTCCCCGAACTCGATCACCATGTCCGTTCTTGCAATCTTATTTTTGTATATATTTATGAATTATCCACCGTTCATACTTATCGAAATAGTATCAACATAGTTGCACACACTCACAAGCTGAGCACGCATAAACGTATTTACGTATTTTACTTCGTGTACGCATACTTATTTATTCTCGGTACAAAGGATTCGAAACGATGCACGAACTAGATTAAGGGTGCTGCGTATGTAACGGAACTGCAACGCGACCCCCAATCGACAGGCATTTCCATTGCTAAGGCAACAAAAATGGATTCACCACTGACCTCTGTCAGTCCATCTCTCTCGCTTTCTCTGCGTGTCTCTTTCTCTCTCCCTCTCTGACTATGCATTACACGCGTGTATGCGCGGCTTGACCATCCAACATGACCACCACCTCCAACATATATTTATAATAGCTCTTTTATGGATTAGACGGTGCAACCAAGCTGCAGTCACCAGCAACGATAAACAGGCCATTAGTGCGTTCGTCAAACGGGAAACGATACATCGATACAACCAAATAGATAATAAGCCACTCCACGGATTTCGAGTTCCGGTCTTTTTTTCACGTTCATTTCGTACAAGCCTTGCTTGTACAATTTCGCCATGTTGAGTGTATGTACAATTTTGTGCGTTGCGCTTATCGTATCCGGGCATAATCCCGTTGAGGGCAAGATTCTTCGAGGACAATTGGTAACCGACGAAGTACGATAACGTACGACCGTGCGCGGTTGAATAGTTTTCTCATCATCCGCTTTTTTCGATGCACTTCCGGGCCTTTCACTTTGCATCGCGACGCGAACGAAGACTCATTTTTTTCAAACACGCGCACGTCTTAACCACTCTGGTATAGTGTTTACACGTATTTTCGCTTTTAGGTAATACAATGCACGAATGCGCGTGATAAACGTCTCAAACTAGGAGACAAACCTCAACCTTGAAATTTCCAGACGTTCCGCCACATTGTTACATGAGAAATGAATACATTAGCGTCATCTAAAAACATCAGGAACAGTGATGGACTGATTTTCATATTTTTCTTGTGTACATCGAGTAAACCGGAAATAGCATGGAACCTTCGGGATTACCAATGGACTGAGGATAGGCTAGATCTACAAAAAATTGTATTCTCTAGCATGCATCGAACTTAGAGTACTTTCAATCTTCGATTAAAAAATCGAATATTACATTTGCGAATTCGGTTCGTTTCGATTGGGTTTGAATATTTCGGAACGCGGAAGATGAATCCACAAATGTGAGAGGACTATGATTATTTTGAGACTGAAGAAACTTTTGAAAAAGAGCCTTAGCTAAAAGCACTTTTTTAAAAGTTCATTAGACAAAAGTGCCTATTTCAAAAGATCTTTAACTAACAGTTTTTTTTTGCAAAAGCCTGTTAGCTAAAAGTACTTTCTGAAAAGTGCATTATCACTTAAAGTATTCTTTTACATACAGCCATTAACTAAAAATGCTCGTTCAAAGGCGCACTGGCTGGGAATACTTTTTTAAAAATCCATTGGTTAAAAAAACATTTTGAAAATACATCAACAATAACTACTTTCACAAACAAATTTTCCGCAAATATAATACTTCCAAAGGCCCAATAGCCAAAGATTGCTTCTCTTCATAAGCTCATTAGCCAAAAGATATTTCCATTCGAAAGCCCATTAGCCAAACGTATCGATTTTTTCTCCATCAGAATTGGGCTTTCCTCGCGAGATTTTGTTTTCTCTCGGAGAAGGGAAGATTCGGATACGACTTTGTGATCAGCGGAGATTTCTCAGAGGAGAGCCAAACGAATCTGTTGTTGTATTACGACGCGAAGAATCAGTGGCCGAGCGTGTATCCGTCGAATCGCACGTGCGCGGATAAGCAATCGATCCTGAGTCCGGATCACGGACAGATCGTGCCGCTTTCGTGGAGCCACATGGATCGTCAAATATCGGGATGCGATGAGATCGGAGGTTTGCCACCGGGTACGAAGGCGCATTGCAACAGTTACCGAGAATTCAAGTCTTCGAGGCCAAGATGGTGGTTCATCGTATTGGCCGATTGTTCCTCGCGCAATGGTTTGAACGTTTCCTACTGGATGTCGCTGACGAATGGACCACCCGGCAGTTTCTGGCGTCAACACTTTTCAGCCGACGAATTTTGCAAGTATTCGCATGCGCGCTCATTTTCTTCAATAACAATGTTGAATAACGTTCGGGATATTCATTTCCGTAGATATATTGCCGGAGTTGATCGGAGTGGCTTGTGTATACGTGATACTGCTGATGTGCAGTATCTACACCGCTTTCCAATTGAGGCTGAGAAGACTGTTGCACCTGTCATACAAGATCTTCATGTGGTCGATCGTTTGCCAGCTGGGTGGAGTGTCCTGCGAGATATACAGCATGACGTGTCTTGGCTTGACTGGTGCAATGGCGCCAGGTGCTTCATTGATGGCTGGCATTCTCGAGTCCTACTCGGAGACACTCTACACCGTTCTGATGCTTCTTTTAGCTCTAGGCTACACGGTCACGAAAAGCGAGCTCACCAGACGACAATTCCTCTGGCTCTTCGTCTTTGTCACACTCAGCGTGATACTACAAATGTCCCTCTATATTTATGAATCCGAGGTCTTCGATCCAGGCCTCGTTCTCTACATATACGAATCTCCACCTGGCTACGGTCTCCTCTTACTCAAGATATCTACTTGGCTCGTTTTCGTCTCGTGCTGCTACAGCACCAGCCGGAAAACTACCACGAAGTATCGTTTCTACGCGTCTCTGCTGTCGCTGGGCTCTGCATGGTTTCTCTGCCATCCTTTCACGGTAATTGACCTAAAAATCCTTTCTTCATCGCTACGACTTTATCACGAGCGCTATTTCCAGGTCCTCGCGATTACTCTTCTCGTGGAAACATGGGTGCGCGAGAGCGTCGTCAAAGGTTGTTCGCTGTGGATCGTACTGCTCGGCCACGCGATGTTTCTGTACGTGACGAGACCTTCCAGCACGAACGCGCATTTTCCGTTTCACATCAGAACTTGCCAGGTCGTACCGGCAATTGGAGTGGGACAGGATCACAGCTACGAGCCTCGACGATCTCGTACTCGAAACCACACTGCTTCGTCACTCTTCACCGTAATCCCATTTGCAGCGTCCAATCGCGCGGGAACAGTCAGATGATCGCGGTCTCTTCAACTAGAAATTGCAATTCTGGTGATATCTCGTTCTTATAATTACACGGAAGTGATGGGGTGTCCGTTATTTTTCTAAGTCAATTCTTTTTAACCGGTATGTTCTGATTTTATTCATTTATCCGGAAATATTGTCAAAATAAATGTTGGCCCTTTCTAGGTACTGTAAATCGTGCAGTACTGCATCGAAAGGTTATTGTACAAAGACAACTTTGAAAACAGCCCAAACAAAATTGGGAGGTGTGCGTTAGAATTAAAAAATATGTAGGAATATACATTAGAGTGCTCCATATATGAACGCAATTTTTTTCAAAATTATGATGCATTCCCTCAAATTTAATGTACTAACGAAATTTTGTCTTCATATAAAGGACATCCTAGTGTATATAATTGAGGGGCTCTTTTGCATCTACCTTGTACAGTCTCATTGGCCTATGTGCTATTTACAAACAACTATTCCCTCCCCTCTCATACGTAATCATAAATACATATATATATATATATAAATTTATTTACATAAAATCACTTGCTCCAACAAGATCCGCTTTCGACCGAATATTGTTCATTGTTTCATTAACCCTGTCGAGAGCTGCGAAACTCACGAAATATCCTTTGCTTTTCCTATATTCCTTGCCTCTACGCCCCAACGATGGGTCAATCGCAAGAACCGTCCAACCATCCGTCTCTCCATCGCTGATCAACCAGAGAACAGTCGAACATTGGTTTTCCTAATTTCTTGTTGACCTCGTTGTGCACTGAACATAACCACTGACTCAATTTGTACTGCGAATCCGTCACTGGCGGCGTCTTCTTCAATTGTTCTTGCAAATCCTCCGCACAAGTGTTGCACGGATAGAACTTGGAGAAGACGTCGAAAAAGGTGTTCATGTCGGATTTTTGCTGAGTCGTGGGCTTTTCTGGATAATACGCTGCCATTGTGTGCAGGAAGGCCCAAGTCTTCGAACCTAATTCATCCTTGTCGAGAGGACAATCGGTTCGTGCACGTTCAAGCCCTGTTGAACGTGCTTCGGCCTTGTTATCTTGATTTTCCCCAGTTTTCTGTACACGCATTTAAAAAAAAGCTGTTATAATCAATATTTTGATGGAGATTCAACGTTTCAATTTAATCAGTTCCTTAGGTTAATTCAGCTGAATCAAAAGCGAATTCAATGGCATTTTAGCAAAATCAAAGTGCTCTGGCTGATGTATTAACTTGATCAGCTCCCAAGGATAATCCAACTGAACTGCAGATCCTGAGAATTCAGCTAGAATGAAGGCTAACCAGCTGGTATTTCAGCTTAATTATCAATCGAGATTATTCTAAGTAAAGGTACATTAGTTACTGTTTTAGCTGAATTAACATCTCTGGCTAGTTCCAGTATAATGCATTCTTAGCAATTAATCTATTTTCATATTACATCGGCTTAGTTCTTAAAAAAATCGATATGAACATTTTTTAACAAAAAAGTCAGAGTCTGCATTGCTATGTGTGTGAAAATCCAACCTTGTAATATCAATACACCTGTCAGAAGAAACGTATCATCTTCCACCCTGTATTTTAGGGTTTCGTGCAGATCTGACAAAATTTATTATTATTATTATTATTATTATTATTACACAAAATAAATATACGTGCGTCAGTCATCTCAACAAAACATTGCTTGTTTGATTCAAATTTCCTGATTTGAAAAAACTACGAGGTTAAGTTAAACACTCAAAAGTTAAATATTTCCGATGGGTGGAAACCGTAGATCTGAACTGAATTCGAATTTAACATTATGGAAATTTACGAAGATCGATTTCGCCGCTCGTATTAGCATAGCAAAACCATAAGGTTTGAAAAGTGATAAATCGACGAGGTATCGCACTGGAAAACGAGTGTCCACGCAATAAACCGTAATATTGTATCACGATACGTTGTCTTAACCTTTTCAGAGTCGTAAGTCCGTTTCTGTATAGCAGCCCATGTTTTGAAGTCCGTGCACGTTCGACACGGTTTTTCCTGGACCATTATATGTATTATATCCCACGAGCTTTAAAAAAAGAGCGTTACGAGAAGCAAATGCACGCAAAAATATCGCGGGGCGACGCATAACCTGCGACCTGGCGAGGACTCTGTCACATGCTGTAATCACAGATGGATTACCGTTTCATCATCATCATAAAACCTGAGCTTGGTGCGACCTGGTAGTTTCGCTATGAAAAATTTCCGAAGTCTTTAGAGAGCTACACTGCAACTTGCGGCGCTAGTTATTTTATGAGAGACTTGCGTGCCACATATACAGGGTGTCCCAGCTAAGAATGTCAACCCTGCAATGAGGGTCAGGCGGTGAACTTCTAAGACGATTCATATAAGCATAACGGTGCGCTATCGGTGCACGCGCGTCAGAGCTGATGTCGTAGCTGTTATTTGCATGGTTTTTAGTGCGTTTGACTTCTTTTTTTAGAGAGCGATTCCGGCCTCGATGGTATGCGCTGTTAGCTGTAACCTGTCCTTTCCCTCGTGTCTCTACTAAATGTATTGCAACAATGTGTTCAGTAATAATCCACCGAATATGTCTATCAACAACTTGTAATACATAAATGATGAAATAAATAAATAATTGTTTATAATTAATAATATCTTTAGGCAATTTGGTCCAACCCTCAGCGACAAATGGCAAATAAATTGCGAAAGCGTTATCGCTGAGGATTGGGCGAATTTCGTAAAATTATTATTCATTATAAACAATTATTTATTTATTTTAACAAGTTGTAATTGCTCTCTAGCCTCTTGCGCTCTGGCTATGTTACCCTCACGCTCTGAATGCTGTGTGAGTTACGCCCTCTCTCTAGCCTCTAAGAGACTGGAGGGGATGGGATAACCCCCATTCTAGTCGCTAAGAGACTGTCGGAGAGGGGATTACCCAACTACCGAAACAAACCGCAGTGCTCGGTTAGCAGCGTCGCGAGCATCAAAATGGCGTCTGATAAAACCGACAACGACACCGAACAGCGCGGTAAGAGATTATTTTATAAAAAAAAATAATAATGCAACAGGCATGTCATTTCACATCCACACCACATGATCGTTCAACGATACGCACGACCCTACACAAATTTTCACATCGGACCCGTGATTCATATTTTTTCGGGAATAAGAAAGTAAATGGTTTTGTTTTCGAGGTTATACGTGTTGTGTCTACCAATCGTGTAAAGAGTGTTTCTTTCTTTCCACTCAAGATCTTAGTTGCGTTGCGGAAAGGTTGATGAGCCTGGAGAAATTGGATCGTGCCTCGCCCGATTTGTGGCCCGAACAAAGTGAGTTTGTTTCGAATACGCTCCTTACACACGTCTCTTCAAACAGATTAGCTACAAAAAGGATACTTTACATTAGCGAATGATGAAGTTCCAGGTGTCAATGAGTACGTCGCTCAAAATTCACTACAGAGCGAACCTACATCCTGGTCAGCAGCTCTCACACCGGACGACATCAACCAATTACACTGTAATTGTTATTTCTTATTCTTATATTCCTTGTGCTTTTTTACAAATCGTTACAGTGAATCCGGGACCATTAAATTTTAACGTGTGATAATATTGTGCTTACCTGGCCAGTCCAAAAGAAAACACGAAACTCATTACTCAATCAAACAGTTTCTCATTGTATCTATTTGTTGCCGATATGCAATTTTGACAGCAATATGATGTTTATTAACATAAATTCTTATAAACGACACATGTGTCCAGGAATAATACTATTAGCTTTATTATTTATTGTTATTATGATATTTACCTCTTCATGAAAGTAAAGCATTACTGCTTCATGAAAAACTGCACTGTATTGTTTAAATTTGTACTTTCACATGATTTACTTTTTTTATTGCAGACCTGGGAAATTTGACAATGACAGGACTGATAGCAGAAGTCAAAAAAATTCACGACGTGGCCTACCAGGTTGGATTGGAGGAGGCTAAAGAAATGACAAGGGGAAAATATTTGAATATATTTAAGCACAAGTGAAACTTGTATACGTAAGACTTGGTACATGCGTGTTAAAAGAATTATCTCTAAGAATCATAGTAAATATTTTTGTAAATACGAGAACACGCAAGTGGCTTAATTCTGTGCGATCCAATCTGCGTATCTTTGAACATCGACTAATGCTACCGGCGAGTTGCGATGATCTTCACAGCGCGAACCGTAGGATAATATTCCCACCTGCATGAATGTATGGGAAGGAATATTTCAAACGTGTCTATCCACATGAGATTGAAAAGGCAGGAGTTTCTTTTATTCGTTGATCTCTCACCACTGTGTATCTATTTCCATTGAGTCGTACGATAGGACTCCCACTGAAACCTGTGCACGGCTCTTGTTCACCGATCGCACAGAGTTCCACGCACAATCCTTGATTCACATAGTTGCCACAATCTTGGCGAGAGAGTAAACGCATCTTCAGTTCTCGAATCTCACTAGCCGCAACTACGAAATGAAAAACGAAAAAAGCAAAAGGCCGAGCCCAATATACGTGTCACGATGAGGCGCGAGATTTTTTAAGATCGATACGGCCTCGTTGATTACCGTTTCTTTGTTCGCTCATACACATCTGTTGTATTTACTTATCTCACTCGATAATTGCCCCCAGCCGAACAACAGAAATTGGTCCATTTCCATCAAGTTAAATTCGCTACCCGTGTAGAGGCACGCTGGTTGAGTCGTAACTGCACGAACCAAAAAGAGACGGGAACATTTTAGCACTGATTCGCTGCAAACTCCTTATTTATAAGGATTGAAAAATTTCGTAAATCTATTTTGTTTGAGACTCGTAACGATTATTTAGGCGTGTTTTATCTCAAAAATAAATATTTTTTTAGAGGTTTCGATTCCATAGATATAATTTCGTGAAAAACACTTAAAATTTTTTTTTTATACAAAATATCATAATATGGAAATTGGATCCAATAAGACGGTTTTCAAAAGACGTTTTTCAACCTAAAAACTTTCCGAAAGTTTCATGAATCATATCAGTGTACCAGTAAAATTCATGGGGTCTTGAAGGCGAATCAGGGCGATGTTATTAGCGAAACGATCGCTATCGAATCCCGGATGTTTGACGACGTAAGCAATTTTGTGGCAGGTTGGGTTGTGTCCACAGAACAAATCGTTGCAGTCTGGATTCTTCGAGGTATCGTATTCACCGACGAGTACGGTATGCCTGAACGAAATGATAGGTTAAAAGGAAAGAAAAATCCAAGGTAAGTAATCGATACGCACAATTTATATTTTTCCGATTTGGCTAGAGCGCACGTTGCTGTGGAGAGAACAGTCCTCGCGTTGATAATCGTTCCTACGCAGGGATACTTTATTTCACCTGTTATCAAGTCTGAAAGTGAAAAATTGTACGTTAATCGAAGTATTTCCTGTTCAAAGTAGAAAAGAACAATTGGTCGAACTGCTAAAGAAAATATGAGTTTTTTTTCTGTTTCGAGATTATTTTTTCTCCGTTCAAACTTACTGATAAATCCGATCCTCGCGAGAAATGGAAACGAGCCCAGAGTAACTAAATTCGGGCTGACGGGTACGTAGGGCTTTCCGCACTGTGATCTCGTTTCCGGACTTTCGTAAATTTTGCTCAATCTCGAATCCGATGGATTCGCGTCTTGAGTTGGACTGCAGCAAACTTTCGGTCGCGTTCCTTCGTAGCCACAAACGGCTACTCGAAATCTGTAAGTTGCTCGACCATTGTATGCCACTCAAATAAGAAAAAATGTTGTTTTGTGATTGTTCGATAGCTCTTGGTTCGATCGTGTACACCTTTGTGCGGGAAGTGCTTTTTGGACCATCAAAGTTTCGACGCCAGGACAATAGTCGATAGGAACGCAGACTCTTCCGTGGGGACACGACAGTTCGTTCTCGGACACGTTGTCGTAACCCTCGATGACATTGGAAATTACGAACTCAACGAAAAAGCAAAAAACCAAATGATCGATACTCTTCATCTTCGTTTATCGGATGTGCAGTGTCGTCGCCCGAGTTTCGTGACAAACTGATGCCTGGGCAATTTTCATTTCATTTTTTTTTTTCATTTTCTTCATATATGTATGTATTCGCGTGCAAATTCGTTCGAGATATTACATCCCAAGGTTATCCCCGTCGTGATCGTGTTTACCTTGGTCATTCGAGGTATACGTGCACTTCCGCCGGAAGACAGTGCCAGCGTCGACGCGATTATTCGTTGGATAAACATATGTCCGTTATTGTTGTCTATTATGGGAACTGGAGCTTAATAGAAAATCACACTTGAGGTGAATACGTGTAATTTTAAGGGTAAAAATAAAATCGTGCAGGTAGACTGGTAATCACTCGTTTGAATTATTTTGATGACAGAATAGTGGGAGCAATACAAATTAAACGCTCGCTCACTCATTTTGGTCGTCGTTCAAGCGTAGTTTTGTTACATTGGAAAATACATGGAAAAAAAAGAGCAAATTCGTTGACAAGGCATATTTATTGCATTTTTTTAATCAGACACAATAGTTTTACTCCAGTTTTTATTTTTCATTTTTCATAGTGAAAAATGATCGTGATCCACAAGTTTAAGCACACCGTGATATAAACATTTACGTTAAAATCGATGTGGACGGCGTTAAAAAAATGACAATTCTGAGCAACGAAATGTTGCAAAATAAACAAAACCAGAAGTCAAAATTTTTCTACATGTTAAACTTTGTAACGTAAATGTCGTTGGATTAATTCTTTTGGGATTCCCAATCGATGTTAGCACGATGAGAATTTTTTGTCGTTTATTTCCAGAGCTGCTTCGATTATACCGGATGATTTGATGTAATCCATTGATACGATGTTGGCGTTGCATCGCCACAAATCGTTGTAAGAATCGGTGACGTTCATGTTCACCAGCTCAGCCATTTGTCTCAGTCCACCAAGGGAATCCATAAGGGCATCCATCGCATCCGGTGTCAGTTGGGCCATTACAGAATATGGTGGTCGATCCGGACCTCTGTGTAATTCGTTATGCATTTGAAAATAGAATTTACCAAGGTCGAATTAACCATATAGCAGGTATTGCAATCCTACCGATTCTGCTTATTAGTTATATGTCTACAGGGTGTCCCACGCAAGATTGTCATCCATGGAATGGGGAGTTGGGTGTGAAATTCTGAGTCGATCTATCATTAATATCGCCCAAAACCCAAAATTTTCATGAAAAAATCGTGAAAATCGTGTTTTTAGAAATTTTTACGATTTTTTTATGAAAATGTTGGGTTTTGGGGAAAATTAATGGTAGATTCGTGCTCAGGGAATCAAATTACATCAAAATAGACCATTAAGAAAAATATTAAAAATCCAAACATTTTCTGGGTTTTAGGGCAAAAAAAGTTTTTTTCACTCAATCATCGATAACTTTTTTTCCTTTAAGATTTGGCACTCCGTTCTGTGCTCAATCTCTTCGTTATGATTTTCTCTTCAAAATGCTTTTTTAATAATTTAAATCCGATGATTTTTGGATTTTTGGCAGAATTTCAAAGTTGGACCATCGATTTTTGCCAATTTTTCCATACATACCCCTTTGCCTCTTTTTTTCCGATTTTTCAAGTGGACCTCC